>OX327712.1:23000000-23167500 GCA_946807835.1 Ailanthus altissimus
TTTTGGCATAGAGTAGCCAAAGTCTTAAGCTGCAGCATGTCACATAAATACTGCCAATAGAAGAAAGAAACAGAATAGCCTCTTTCCAGCACACAAAATATCTTCAGAAAAGGTGTCAGTTATCTTACCATATTCTTCCTTCAATTTTCTTTTATGATAACCATTGAAGTATACTGCTTCATCATAAAGAGGTCGTGTCACCTGAGATCCAAACAATAGGATCAGCAATGTGCAAAACATACAAACCAACTCGAAAAAGCCCAGTAAATGGGTAGATCTTCGAGCAATTAGACTTACAAAATCACTTGTAGCACCGTTGGGCTTCCCAAAATCCTTCCAGTGTTCTCGCAGAAACTCAATTAACTTTGGAACATCCTGCCGCCGAAAGACATCCCAATGGGCTCCTGGCCGAGTCTTTTCGGAGATATCTCCACTATCTTGGTTTGAGCATTCAGAATTGACAGTTTTCACATCACCAGTAACAGTCTCAATCCCTTGATCCTCCATTACCTCATCCTCATCGGTAGCAGACTTTTCCCCGCATTCATTCTTTATGTCATGCCCACCAAGTGATAAATCGGGAAACCTTTCCTCCCTCCAAACCTTCTCTAGGTTCCCGGCTGACTCATTGGCCTCAGATTCTCTAGAGGAACTCTGAAGCTTCACTTCGCACATATGCACCAACAGGTATACCTGTTAACAGATCAGAAAATATCAGCAATATTTTTTTATCACCTTTTCAAGTCTGTTACATCAGAAGGTATTCTAGTGAAAGAAATTCTCCACAGCCTTACAAAGAGTTGGCACAAGCAGCGTTTCTTTGTAGTTAGGAACCAAGTTCAACTAATAATATCAGTTTCTTTTATTGGATTTAATTCATAGAAGTTTCAAAAACATTTAATATACAGTATTGGTAGATTAATATGTAGCAAGCACATGGTAAGATCCTAAAACTTGAATGCTACCCACATTAAGATGCAATTCATCTTCAGTCTAGCAAAACAATTATAGAATTTCTAGTCAAAAATTCATATTGATAACAAGGATGGATTAAGATTGGCCACAAATTCATCTAAATAGTCAACTTGATCATAGGCCCACAAGAAAGCAGAACGTGTAACCTACCATGTCACGCATGTTGAAGCGTAGGTTGGTCACCGAATCACCCCTACCAAGCTCCTCATAGGTTCCATAAGACATATAAATCTTAGGTCCAACATCATTCTGCAAGGAATAATGGGGCAGTTTTGCAGCAACATTTAGAAAGCCCAACTTGGAGTGGATATACTCAAGTAAAGGCAGTTTACTGATAAATTCAGGTTTATGGTACAATAGAAACTCTTCAGAAGCACTAGGAGAAGGCCAATCTTTCAACTTCATCATTTCTGGCCAGCCATCTTCACGAACTCGTCCCTCTGAGTACCCTTTGATGAATTCAACTAGTTCAATATCTACCTGCCATCATGTTACATTGCATACAGAAGACATTAATTGCAAATAACAGACGCTATCATGCAAATTTTCAGGATATCAGGAAGATAGAATAATCATAAACACAAATATAAGCCATAGCAATGAAACACCACCTCAGACCAGTCAAAGCAATCTATGGCCTTCACTATTCGGTTCTCATCTTTTGTTTTCTCATCTGCTGTCTCCCGAATCCCTCTCCATATATCCTTTGGATCCCAGATAGATGCGGATGATCTATCACATACCTGTTTAATGATAATAGGTTCACCCTTCGCCCAATGCTTTCTAAAGTTGCCAATTCCTTCACTTCTAGTATCTTGAGATGATGGGCAGTACAAGAAATTATCATCTCCGTCCTCTCTGAGAGCATATTGGCAGAGTCTGGAATCATATGACCCGGTTTTCAGTAAAGTATCAGCATCACGAACCTTACAACCGCTAACCATTTCCTCCACATTTTTCACCAGTTTTGCAACCCAGTTCATTTTAAAAATTCGGCTTAGGTTCAATGATTGAAAACCACAACCACCATACTCCTTCAGAGGGCATGGAATACTGCCATCGCTGTTGGCTGTCCAGCCAGGAAACTTTTCAGAAAAATTTAACCTTAGTTTGGATGATTTAACTTGCTCTGACGCATTTTCTGCATCTTGGCTTTTCTGAGACGCATCTCCTTCATCAACACTTGTAGATGCTTCTCGAAGATCTTGACAACAACTCAGGCACAGATCATACATGCAGTTTGGGCAATGCCGATGATAATCAATGATTGGGATCCTACAGATATTGCTGCAAGAAAACAATTGATGATAAACGAATCACGATGAACTGCAATCCTTTAAATTTAAAATAAGAACCATGTATATTTACGTATATGGCAATTTTACAACCTCCCTGTAATAACCAATGAGAAAAAGACATGCCATTTAACTTTATGTATATGTCATCCTAATGAACTAAGCAGGAAAAATTTTATTCATTTAACTTCTTATGTTATGTAGATCACCAAAAACCATATTCAGACAATCAGATTTAATGACAAATTAGATCAACCTCCAGCATAGGACACTAAAAATTGCCTACTAATCACATTTAGATCAAATGGCGTTCAAGGTGGTACCAGCACATCTGCTCATCTGCACTCAATTTTGCTCTGATAAGATCAGTTTCATTCCCTGGAAACATAATTGCAAAAGCAGTCACATGAAGCATTCATGTTATATACAGAAACTTTTGACAGTTAAAATTTCCAGAACATCAAAAGCTTCTTACCACGAAGCTTCTTTTCTAGTTCTACTTCAGAGCACTGTATCTGATGGATCTGCTTAACTACAGGAAGTACTGCAGATAACAGGCAGTAGAGATATTGCAACTTGTCTAGAACAGGTATTTCCCGTATCCTTACCTGCAACTCAGACAAGATATTAATCCTTCAATCAGACGCATAACAGTGAAAAATGCATTTTTTATGACAAGATATACAGAAAAACTAAGAAATGAAGTACCTTTATCATATTATCTGCACGTAAACATGCCTTGCAACTACAAGAACCACGGCAGGCAGGACAGACCTTCTCAAGTTCTTCCAATCGGATGTCAGAGTACCTGAGAAGTGAAGCATAAATACCTACAAAGCTTGCAAATTTGAAATAGATATACGTCCGACTAAAATTCAACCTCACCATGTCGAAATACAGCTATCACAATATCCTCTCTTATCACATCTGAGGCACCAAATAACTCTATCTCTATCATTCCTCCGGCACTGATGGCAAGTTTGGCCACCTGTTTCTTCAGAAGAATTCATGCTTCCATCAGAATATTCCTGCAAAGCAACTTCCACGTATCCAAATTAGTGACATAAAATGAAAAGAGGGAGAGAGAGCTGAAAAGAACAAAGAGTACCAAGGATTTCTGTTGTTTAGGTACCAAAACATTATTTTATATTGATACTATAACACTTACACAGTGTCTATTGCTTTTTCCCCAATTATTTTTTGTACGTGTATGTAGTATCATATGCATGTACAACTATCTATATATCAATATTATAACACCTATAAAAAAAAATAGCAAGAACAATAATACAGAGAGGTGCTGCTGAAGGAATTGCAATTTAACTCACCATTGTAACACTAGGATCAAAGCTCCTCTGCGATCTGTTTCGAGATGACTCCATGGCAGAATGAGGCGGTGTCTTATAAGACCTAAAACTCTCTTCAAATTCTGCAACTTCTCTTTGCAAATCATCATTTGCCTTCAGAGAATTACGTACCAACATACCCCTTGAAGGAGGTGTTTCAGGTGAATAGAGAAAATGACTTTTTGACACCTTCTCCAGATATTTCTTCCCCGAGACTGAAGGATATTCACTATTTTTCATATGCACAAGTGGCATGTCATAATCATCGCTCTTACTCTCCAAGTATATATCACTTTCACCCAATGATTTCCTTTTGGCTTTCTTCAAACTAGCCCTTAAGGCAGAATTAGCAGCCCTTCTTTTTGCCTGGATGTAGTGCTTTTCGCATACTGTTTTATCCGGCATAGACATTGCAGTGCATCTCCACTGTTTCCCGTCTGACCTCTTGCATCGCAAGTCATCTGGAATCCCAACATTGTCCTCACCATTCCCCGAGCTTGACCGTGGATGATCCATCAACAAAATTCAACAGAGCAATATAACATTCACAAAACTATACTTGTAAAATCAACCTGCAGACATACACAACAACTCAATTAGAAATTAAGGGATGGCACAAACAAAGATTAAGAGAACACAATAAAAGAACAAAAATTGATAGCCTAAAAACACATAATTTATTATATAAGATGCAAATAAGTAAAGAACAACAGTAATCCATTTATAATAGATAAATTAAAATAAACTCAAAGGAAAATAAAACTAAAAAAAATAGACATGTTTAAAAATTAACTTACAAAGTAAAATTAATAATAATAATAACAATAACAATAACAATAGAGTAAGTTTATAGACAGCATTGATACACACATAATGCAAGAGAAAAGAATAGAAAAATAAAATAAAATAGAATTGAAAGTTAGGTTTCCAAGGAAAGCAAAAACTGAGAGAATGAGATCATACTGCGAGCAGAATCAGATTCACAGTATAAATTTTTATAACAAAATAAACAAGTATTTACAAAATTAGAGGTATTAGTACCTGAGATTAGGGTTCGGCAAGAGGAGAATGTATAATGAGTCCAAAACGGCGACGGAACGGACCGTGTTTAAAAAGGAAAAAAAAAAAAAAAAGAGCAGACTGTTCGTGTTCGTGTTGTGTTGTGCGTCTGTATGTAGAGAGAGTCTTCTGTGAGTTGTCTTCCGCACGCTTTGAGCTAGTTACTGTCCAAACTCAAGCACAGTCGTTGGATGAAATTTTGCTGCCGCTTTGCTTTGCTTTTTTTTTTTTAATCTTTTTCTTTTTTCTTTAAAAAAAATTTATTTTCTCGTTGAACCAGACCACACCAGATTCCCAGAACTCAACTAGTTACCTGCCCGTACCAAGAAAAAACTGTTACCTGTATCAAACGGTCTTTTCCCTCGTGTGTTTTCCTTTTTCTTTTTCTTTTTTTATTTTTTAGGCGAATTAAATGAAAATGTGAATTTTTTTTTTTGGGGGGGGGGGGGGGGGGGGGGGGGGGGGGGGGTTGCTAATTCAAATGAATATGCAATTTAAAATATTTTTTAAAATTTTTATAATTTAAGAGGGACTTGTTGTGAAAACTTTGCCAAAAAAAATTGGGTTAACATCAAAAGATGTTAAAAATTTTCAAATCCCATATGAGGCTTCATCCCCTTCTTTAGCCCAACGTGGCACTATTATTGGTGCATATAGATTGCACGTTTTGAAGAGACTCAATACACCTCAATATTTAATCCAAATTTCATTTGAATTTATTTTTTTCGCTCCCTATCATTACGGGTTTGATCGATCAAATTTCACCATAATTTATTATAATTAGGATTTTATGATTACATCACCAAATTTTTATGTGAACGCTGACAAAATTTTAATTTATTTATACTAATCAAAAGTTAAGTAATTATTTATAATTGGATCTTGATTTGTAATTTAACTTAATTTTCATGATTTTTAAGGTACATTATCCTCTATTTTGTGATATTAATTAAGCTAAGGATCCGGCCATAATTAGTTAAGTGTAATGGCAATTAGTATTAATAAATTCATGTTATTGGTACACGTATAATGTATTACAATTTAGATAGAGGTATAACTAAAATTCAAGGTGAAAAGTCAGATATTAAAATAAAAAATTATATAAAATTAAATTTTAATTATATTTAAGTTTTAATGTCTGATTTAAAATCTTAAAAGAGATAAATTATAAAAAATATATATTTTAAAAAATTAAAATTATAAAATCCGTTATTAAATTTAAAAAAAAATTAGGGCTTCTTAAATCCATCACTGAATTCAGAGGTTGTATATATTTCTATCATAATGTTTTATGTAACGATTCATTGTATTATAATTTTGATATTTGACTGTAATTAATTTTTATTTTTAATATTATTGGATTGAACTTCTTTCAACATTAAAATTTATAATTAAATGTCAATAAATTTTATAATTATTAACTTTTAACATTCACAAAATAATTTTACATGAAATAAACATTTTTAGTAATATTGGTCATCAAGAGGAAATTTCAACTTAAAAAAAATGTATTAACTTTTATTAGAACGCCATTTCTGATCCCAAACCAATCTACTTTCCAATCAACCAAACTGCCAATAGTTCATGAAAATTATTAGTTACCCCTTTAACTATTTGATAATTATAATTTTCTCCTTAACTTTAAAAAATATCTTCGTACCTCCTATTATTAACATTTTCTTCTTTAATAAACAACTTATTATCTCAAAAAAGGTATATATTTAAAAAAAAAAGCAAAAAGAAATCGACATTGTACCTTATAAACGAATACCATTTACATGCCGACGCCACCAAACGTACGCTTGTATAAACACAACACATCGTCACAGCCGAAACAAATAAACAAACAAGAATAGTAAATCATAAATAAATAAAATAGCTTTCGATTGAATCTTCAAATTCACAATTCTTACTTCAATTAATTGTACGTGTCAAAATCCTCTATTCGATCTAAGAAGCCGAAGCCAAAGCCAAAGCCAAAGCGAGAGCCAAAAAAAAAAAAAAAAAGAAGCGAAAGATGTCGATGGCGAGGGCGAGCTCAGGCCTCGCATATCCAGAGCGATTCTACGCAGCAGCGTCGTATTGCGGCTTCGACGGATCTCCGGATTCCTCCGCCAAAGAACTCACCTCCAAGTTCTCAAACGACTCCGCTTTGCTCCTCTACGCCTTGTACCAGCAGGTACAGGCACCTCCACCACTACATTCATTTCTCATTTTCCATAATTCGTTTCACCACTTGATCCGATTGTTTCAGATGCGAGTTTATCGGTTCACTGAGCTGGCGCGATCTTGTTGGCGCTGATTCGGTGCCGTATTTGATTGATTTATATGTTTTATTTTTATCACATTTAGCGCGCGCGGCATTTCTCGTTTATGTGATTTGCTTTTCTGATTCGACATCCTTTTTGTGTTGCTATTGCCGTTGATTTATGATTAGGTGGTTGTTTTTTAGGCTTGATAACGTAAGGTATTGGTGTTAGTGTGGATTTGTGCTAATATTGTTGTTTCAATTATCTGGAGCATTTAGTTTTGTGCTATAATTCATCTGAATTTTGCTCATTCTTTGGTTGTACGCAAATTCAGTGGGGCTATTTGTGCGTAATTTGGATAGATCCAATCTTGTGAATTGGTAGTTAGGCAGTGAAAGTGCTGGATCTATTATCTAGTTTGGTTTATGAGAAAATGTATAGAAATAAAAGATAAACTAATTGTGTAATTTATGAGAAGATGTATAGAAACAAAAGATAAACTAACATTAATTAGTTTTCCTTTTCCAATTTGCATTGAAAAACATAAACCTCAGATGTGCCATGTTAAATTTAAAATTGTTTTAATATTTTTGGCTAGTGTACTGTGAGCATTGAAGTAAACAAACATATAGTTGAGTGAATTTCTGGTTGGAACTTGTTGATATAATAAGTACATGCCCATTTAGATTTTAATTTTTAAATGTTTTTATTCTCATGTGTGTTTACTTCTTGCAGGCCACTGTAGGACCTTGTAATGTTCCAAAGCCAAGCTCATGGAGTCCGGTAGAACAAAGCAAATGGAAAAGGTTTGTATACTTTTCTAAAGATTGTTGAGAGTTTGACTCTTTTGCCAATTGTAGAGCAAAATAATCTTTGTGGTATTGGAACAGTTGAGATTTTTTAACGGCATTTGGTACACTTTTATTCTCTATGTAGCTGGCAAGGGCTTGGAAACATGGCTACCACGGAGGCCATGCGTCTCTTTGTGAAAATATTGGAGGTTGATGCCAATTTGATTCTGACATTCATGTTCATATGATTCACATCAGGATCTCAGTAGTTTGTTTCTGTTTTTGTTTGAGTAGGAGGAAGATCCAGGTTGGTATTCAAGGGTATCTAACTCTGTCGCTGAGCCCTTTGTAGATGTACAGATGAATGTAAGTACATGGAAAATCATATTTTTATTTGAATTTTATTCTTACTGATTATGAAATTTATTTATTCATCTTTTACATGATTAACATGTGTCGGTAATGACAATGTGAGAGCCTTATCGTATCTGGTTTTGATTAGTATGCAGTTATTTTTTTAATCTTCTTAACTGAAACAACTGTATAGTATTGTCTTTGTTGTGAGGGCCTTAACCCAAATTATCATGTCTTACCAGTACTTTTACTGGAAGAAGATTTATATAGATCTGCCTTTCTGACATAGATTATAATGATTATTTCTTGCTTGTTTATAGCACAATTCTAAAACTGAGCCTGTCATGGAGAATGGCAATTCGTCTCTCGAGACAAAGACTGTCTCTACTGAAAATGGGAACCTGGTGGAGACTCAGGATAAAGATGTAGTCTCAGAAGGCCTTGGTTCAGTTGTTGTCTATGATCAATGGATTGCACCTCCAATATCTGGCCAACAGCCCAAAGCTCGATACGAGGTATTGGCATGTCTATCTTAGTAGAAGGTGATTTGATTTTTGATACTCTCCTTCTCCTTTTCATTCTTGTTACATCCTCTGAATTAAGCCTTTCCAATTTTTCAGCATGGAGCTGCAGTTGTTCAAGATAAGATGTATATATATGGTGGAAACCACAATGGTCGTTATCTAAATGATCTCCATGTAAGCAAATTATTTGTGCAGACCTGTAAACATGCACATATTATACTCACAAAATTCTATACAGTGCTGGATGAATGTCTATGCATTTACTGAAGAAAAAGGATCACAAGTTCTTCCATATTTATTGTGTTTTATTTCTGGTTACATTGATGCACCACTTTCATTATTTGTGCTTTTGCGATTGTAGCTTAATGTGTGTTCCTCTCCATCTGTCTATTCTTGTAGAAATAGTTATATACTAGTTTTCCCCTAATTTTTTATCAATGTAGGTTCTGGATTTGAGAACTTGGGCCTGGTCAAAGGTTGAGGCTAAGGCTGGAACTGAGTCTTCAGATTCATCATCTCCAGTGACATTAACCCCTTGTGCAGGCCATTCCTTGGTTAGTATGGATATTCTTTTTGTTCTGTGTCACTTCTGGAGGCAATGCTTCCTCGCAATATTGAGACAATTACAAGATATCCATTTACCAAGAAGTTTATTGCCTATTATTATTTTCTAATCTTGATATCATATGTTTCTCTAGATACCATGGGAGAATAACCTGCTATCAATTGCTGGTCATACAAAGGATCCTTCTGAAACTATACAGGGTACTGTTTTATTCTATTCTGCAGCCCCCTCTGATTTTTGACTTTGTTTATTGACTATTGTGGAAAATATGACACACCTGTGGAAATAGAAAACATCATAGATGGCAATAATTTAGGTAAATTTATTTTTTGTCATCTGGGGAAATTTTGAAGAAGAGCTCATAACATTGATTGTATTCTGATGACAGTGAAGGTATTCGATCTGCAAACTTGTTCTTGGTCGAACTTAAAGACTTATGGGAAAGCACCGGTATTTGTCTATCTATCTGTTATCCATCTTTTTTTTTTCTTTTTTCTATTTTGAATGGAAAATATTTAACAAAACAAAGTCTAAATTTCCATTTTTAAAAAAAAAATACAGAGAAACTTCTCCAAGCTTGCTTGTGAGTCACATAGGTGTAATGTAATTGAAGATGTCTGTTGATATTTCTCTAATGACATCCTTCACTTGTCTAGATGGAAGAAATATTAAATCAATAAGGCATGCTCTGAAAAGTTTCAATGTTGGTCATTGCTCCTTATATGTTGTGAATGCTGCAACATTTACATTTTAGGTCTCACGTGGAGGTCAATCTGTGACCCTTGTTGGAGCAAGCTTAGTGATCTTTGGGGGACAGGATGCAAAGAGATCCCTTTTGAATGATTTGCATATTCTTGATCTTGAAACCATGACTTGGGATGAAGTTGATGCTGTGTAAGAATATTTTTCACTATTTTAGCATCACCTCTTATGTTTATTTATTTATTTTTTCTATTCTTTATTGTTTGCTGTGATTGAGGGACAGTAATGAATTTATGGAGCCATCTTATAGACAATTTGTCATCACAAGATGATTGACAAGTTATTTAGCCATCTGATAGACATTTTACCACTGTAATTAAATGTAACTGAATCAGATTCAATCGTCAAGTTTTATCATGGTATTTGAAACTTGATTTATCAATAATTTAACACATGGATTTCACTCCAATTAAGAAATTAGGATTCTAGTTCAAAATTATTCAATAAATAAATTTCATTTTACGAAAAGAATTTCGTATACATAATACGTATTCTGCTTTTATGTTGCATTTATAGCTCAGGAAATTCCCTTCTCTCAAATATGTTTGAAACAAAGTGGTTGAGTAGTATTGCAATTTAACTGTTGTCATTAATTTATCCCCCGTTATCTTATAGGGGTGTGCCTCCTTCTCCAAGGTCTGATCATGCGGCTGCAGTACATGCAGAGCGTTACCTTCTTATCTTTGGTGGTGGCTCACATGCCGCATGTTTCAATGATCTGCATGTTCTTGACTTGCAAACTGTAAGATAACCATTGTTTTTTATATGCTTATGATCGTCTGATGTGTTATGTTATAATATCTTTTCTGTATTTGCATTTTATAGATGGAGTGGTCAAGACCCACTCAACAAGGTGAGATACCAACTGCACGGGCTGGCCATGCAGGTGTAACAATTGGCGAGAATTGGTTTATTGTTGGTGGGGGTGACAATAAGAGTGGTATGTGTCTTACAAATTCAGTATTAAAATAGAACTTTTTTTGAGGTTGATACATGTATTTAGGCATATTCATGTATAATTTGTGTGTTTGAAATGAATGTAACATGAGCGTCAGATTGGATCTGTTTATAGAGTTTGAATGTCAGTATAACATTTTTGCTATGCATTTTTTTGGAATGTTAGATGTCTGAATAATTTTTGCTTAGAGCCCTTCCTATTCTGATTATATTTAAAATCTATTAGATTGACTATCTTTCCCAAAAGATATGAAAGATAAGATTGATGGTTTCTCGGAACTGCTCCTTTTTGTCCTTACATTTTTGTAGCATATAATGGTTTGTTTTTGTTTCTTTGAACTTCTTGTAGGGGTCTCCGAAACTGTTGTCCTCAACATGTCTACGCTTGTTTGGTCGGTTGTGACTTCTGTCCAGGGACGTGTTCCTCTTGCTAGTGAGGTATTTTACTTTCTGGGAACATTTACTGGCTGTAATTCCGTCATAAAATTAACTGAGGCATAAGTCCTCGTGATTTTTTATGTTAATTTTAGCTACAAAGAATAGAAGTAAAATTTGAGTTCCTTTAACATGAGGAAGAGCTTCTGTTAAATTGCTTTATGATTGTTGTCGTAAGTCCACTCATTATATATCATTCAGTTACTGATGAGGATGGTGCTATATGTTCAAGAAGCTGGTTGACATTCATAAATAAGTAATAGAAGGATGCATATAAATAAAATAGGATGTGAAGTTTATAGATTATGTTTTGTTTGTTATTAATCTTTTCACATTGCCATTTATGATCATTATCAATATAATAACTCCATTTCATCTTGAATCAACCAGTCCTACCATTTATTTTTAAGAAGTTATCAGAAATATTGTCTACCAGTTGTCTTCTGTGCTTGTATGCGTTACGAACTGAGCTCCTTTTTAGGAATCACATGTTTGAGAAAATAACATTGCGCTGTCAATCGCTGTTAAAGAGCGTTTGATTAGGATCTAGCGTTTTGAAACTAAATAATAAGTATTTACAGAGTTCTATGCAATTGTTGGAGAATGGTGTCTTGGCATTTTAGAATCATGAGATCTTCTGCTAATAAGTGAAGTTGTGGTATTTTGCCTGTCATCTTCTATTGCAGGGCTTGAGTTTGGTTGTGAGCTCCTATAATGGAGAAGATGTTCTTGTAGCTTTCGGAGGATACAATGGGCGTTACAACAGTGAGGTGAAGAGTAAACTTAATATCTTTGCACTTAGCTTGTCCTGCTGTGCCTCATTTCTCCTTTTGATTTCTTTTGTTGCTGTTAGGTTCATGTTCTTAAACCAAGCCATAAGTCGACTTTGCCATCAAAGTTGATAGAAGCACCTCTGCCTGACAGTGCTTCTGCCATTCCTAATGATACAAATGCAACCAGAGATGTGGAATCTGAATTTGAAGTGGGCCAAGAAGGAAAAATAAGAGAAATTCTTATGGATAATGTTGATTCAGAGCCCAGGGTATGTGGATTTGCAAAATGCAACACATCAAAAAGATGGCGAATTGTTTCAGTTCATTTAATATCCAAGCTTCTTATAGTTTCACTATTATATCAACACTTAGTACCCATGTTTCCTAGCTGTTCTTATACATTACCTCTTTGTACTTACACTAGACTTTTATGCAGAAATCAAAAGTTGTAGAAGCTACTGAACATCTTGTAACAACCCTCAAGGCGGAAAAAGAAGAACTAGAATCGTCACTCAGCAAGGAGAAGTTGCAGTCTATCCAGTTAAAGCAAGAGTTGACAGAAGCAGAGAGTCGAAACACTGACCTGTATAAGGTAATTGTGTGATACGTGTATTCTTGCTTTGCAATTCACACTTAGTACATATATATACTAATGTAGTTATATACATGGTTTAGAATTACATTGGATATATTTTACATATTACCATGGCATGCAAAACACACTTTTCTTTTTCCAATTTCCCAGCTCAAATGCCCTTAATTTATCCTTTTCATGTTTTAGGAACTCCAATCTGTTCGTGGTCAACTTGCTACAGAGCAGTCAAGATGTTTCAAATTAGAGGTATGTGCTCACCAATATAATTGTATATTTATTTATCTTCTTAAGATTATGTTCCAAATATGATGTGATTTTAATGCCAAATGAGAAGTTATCCATTGGTCAGAGGCCGGCCTTGGAGATAAAGCCTAGAAGTTATTTTCAGTGTAATTTAAGAAAGCAGGTTATTCAATTATTAAATGAATGATAGCTACAAGTAAAGTGAAATGTAAGGGTTGAATGTGGCAGATATGAAATGCTTCAGATTTTAGTTGTTCTGTTCAAATTTGTGAATGAGAGGAAGATGGAATTTTACATTGTAGCAGTTGATCTCTTATATTGATGGTTTCATATGTTTGGATTATTACCATTGGCATCTCAGATGAAAGAAACTTTACATGCCATGAGAAAAGAAACCTGATTTTTGACTAAATTACTCTTTGAATTGGCAGGTTGAAGTTGCGGAACTAAGACAGAAGCTACAAACAATGGAGACATTACAAAAGGAACTTGAACTCCTGCGGCGACAAAAGGCTGCTTCTGAAGAAGCAGCCTTAGACACAAAGAGGCAGAGTGCAGGTGGTGTGTGGGGTTGGCTCGCCGGAACCCCTCCCAGCCAAAAAGCCAATGATGCTTGAAACTCGTTAAAGCCTCACAGAGTAGCAATTGCTAGATTTGATTTACATTCATCAACTTTTACCATCAAATATTTTTTTGTTCAACCACCTGGTTCTTTCTCTGATGGGGAATAAGATTTTCAAATTCCTGTTGGCCGAGATGAAACCCAAAACAACCTTGGGGTCTTTTTTTGAATGAAATACATTGTAGTTTTAGCTGAAAGTAACGCTGATACGGCTGTGAGTGAAATATCTTATTCTTACCAATTTTTTGGTTTTTCAGTTTGTATTCAAACAAAATATATTATTCGAGTGAAGATACAGGATTTCATTACTTGCCGAACAGTTTGTTTCAGGATTATTAGAAATGTAATTTTATTATTAGACATTGTTGCCGGGACTTGAGTGGATTTTTTACACCTGCTTCTAGTTTCTTCCATGCAGAGGACATACATCATGTTTTTGTTTTGTTATTTTAGTTGGTTTGTGCTTTGTGGTTGTGGAATCTAATTTAGAATTCTGAAAATCATTATAGAATTTCTACATAGAGGCCTCCATTACATTGGTAGATAACGTTTGGTAGCTAATCGGCTTCTAATGATAAAAAATCTGATATTAAAGTGTAAAAATTAAAATATGTAGAATTACAAATATTGGTTCATTTTCGAAGATGATATAATAGTGCATGTTTCTTACTAGTTTTATAATATTATTTTAAAAATGGTCAATAGTATATCATAAATGAAAATGTAACCCTTTTTATAAATAAATTATACAAATCATGATAAAAATATTTTAGTGATAGCTAGAGGCGGATTTATATTAGGGCTTAAGCTTAGGGGTAATGATTCTTCAACTGTCTTAAAATTTTTAAATTTAAAAATAATTTTTTTTAATGATTTTTTTTTTAAGATTTTAAATTTGACACTTCAAGTTATTTGAGGATTGTCACATACGATGTGAGTCTTCATGCCGCTAGGAGATAGACAATACAAGTTAAATATACTTTAAAAATCTTATGTCTTGAGTCTCAATAGAAATTAACATATGGGTAATGGATCTCTTATTTTTTAGGGATGGACAATACATGTCAAATGGGCCTTAAAAATCTTGTGTCTTGAGTTCTAATAAAAATTGTCACATGAGTAGTAGATTCAAATTTTTATTTATATGTGAGTCTTTAAAATCGTCTTAATAAAAATTGTCACGTGAGATTTGGGTCCCCCTAAAGATTGTCACATGTGATGTGAATCTCCATGTCGCCAGGAGATAGACAATACGAGCTAAATAGGTCATAAGAATCTTATGTATTGAGTCCCAATAGAGATTGTCACGTGGATAATGAATTCTTTATTTTTGAAAGATAAATAATACGGGTCAAATAGACTTTAAAAATTATGTGTCTTGAATTCTAATAAAGATTGTCACATGAGTAATGAATCTCCTATCCTAAAAAATAGATAATACAAATCAAGTTAATCCTTTAATTTAAGCTACACTATAACAAAGACGTTACATAATTAAATAATAAAAAATATCTCATTCACATTAAATAAATTTTAAATATATAATATTATTTAACAAATTAATATTTTAAATTAATAACACCTGACCTATAACAAGAATCTCTTCGCATCCTTTACATCAACCCACAGAATTTTGGAACGAGAGGGAGATAAAGTGATCATAAAATCATTTAGTCATTTCATAACCGCAAGATGACTAGGACTGCCAAAAAGCATGTTATCTCACTACGTGGCAACTTATCAGTGGCCATTATAGCCGCCTCCTGTACACATTCTTGTACATGATAAACCCTGAAAACCAATCAATCCCCTAATAAGTTCGAACTATGAGAAATAAAATTTTCAATCCCCAAATTTTCTTCCCATCCAAACCCCCCCACCCCCTCAAATTATCTAATTTTCTCGAAACTTCTCGCGATATAAACCAAAATAGAGAGGGAAAAGAAAAAACAAATAGACCAACCTCGATTGTTCTCAATCACAAGAGACGGTAACGAAGGTATGGTTTTTCTCTTTATTTTTCTCATTTGACCCTTAGGAGAAAAGGCTCAGTCTCTAGGGTTTCGAGTGAGTAGCTTTAGCTGTTTTACAATACAATGATGTCTGTTATGAGCAGTGATTATGAATTCGATAGACAATCTGATGCTAATATTGAAGCGAGACCTAGGGTGTCAGGTGTTACAAATGAAGATAGGGTTTCTGCTATGGAGCTCGATTCGTTAGCTTCAGAGAGTGAAAGATCTGATGAGGTTAAGGCTAGGGTTAGGGTTTCTTTGGATAGTGACGATAATGATAATAATAATTCTAATAGTATGGATAACGAAATGGAGTCCAAGGCTTTTGAAGTGGAAAAAAATAAAGGGAGTGTTAATCAGATTGATAGACGAGATAATGACCGCTTTGATGATAAAAATGATACCTTTGAAGCGAAAAGTGATCCAACAGCGAGTAATGTGCCAAGTGTTGAAGGACATGTAGATGCATATAAATCTTTGTTATCTGAGTTTGATGATTTTGTAGCCAATCAGAAGATGCATGCGGGAACGTCTAGGGCGTTGAGTTATGGATTTGAAGTGGGTGATATGGTGTGGGGGAAGGTGAAATCACACCCTTGGTGGCCAGGGCATATCTTCAATGAAGATTTTGCATCGTTCTCTGTGCGTCGCACGAGGAGGGATGGTTATGTCCTGGTTGCTTTCTTTGGGGATAGTAGTTATGGGTGGTTTGACCCAGCTGAGCTTATCCCTTTTGATCGCCATTTTATGGAGAAATCGCAGCAAACGAATGCGAGGACTTTCGTCAAGGCTGTGGAGGAAGCTGTTGATGAGGCAAGTAGAAGGCATGCACTTGGCTTGGCATGCAAATGTAGGAACCCATATAACTTTCGACCTACAAATGTTCAGGGTTACTTCACAGTTGATGTGCTGGATTATGAACCTGGAGGGCTTTATTCAGCAAATCAGATTAAGAAGGCAAGAGATGCATTTCAGCCGGCTGAGACTCTTGCCTTTGTAAAGCAGTTGGTGTCATCACCACAAAGTTGTCATGAGATGAGCATGGATTTTATTAAGAATAAGGCTACTGTTTTTGCTTTTCGCAAGTCAGTATTTGAGGAGTTTGACGAGACTTATGCTCAGGCATTTGGAGTGCAGCCAGCACGCCCTTCTCAGGATCGTGCTGATCTATTGACACAGTCTGTTAGACGATCATCTAAAGGTATTAATTTAAATTATGTCTGCTGGTATGATGATTCTCTTTTACGCTCACACTCAATTTATCTTTGCATTTTGTTCCATTTCAGAGAAAAATAAGAAGGGAAGTTATTGGCATCTTAGAACCCCATCAGTATTACTTTATTTCTATGAAAAGAAAAAATTAGAACCCCATCAGTATTACTTTATTTCTATGAAAAGCAAAAAATTTAACGTTCTTAATGGTTCCTATGTGAAATGCTCTTAAAAGTTCTGTACTTGTGCATCACCCTTTCACATAGTTTCACCTCACTTCTCATCCCCAACTGTCAGATAGCCGGTCATGAAATATGTTGTCTGTCTTTGTTGATCATTATGCTTTCTTGCTATGTTGCTTCTTCTTATACTATTGTGTATTACTTCTCATGGATTGAATGCATTTTTGGGCCTTATTTTGGTTGTTTCAAATAATCTCTCTTGTATCTGCCTCCCAATTGAGCTAGTTATTTGGGAAAGAAATTCTTTTTGTATGTACGCTGCATTGTTTCTCTTCTTATGAGTTTGTTACCTTCTCTAGCTCCTTTGACTGGCCCGCTGGTGATTGCGGAAACTCTGGGTGATGGAAAGAGTTCCAAAAAGCCTATGAAAGTCAAAGACCATTCAAAGAAAGACAAATATCTTTTCAAGCGAAGGGATGAAACAGGTGACTCAAGAGCCCCTCAAATTAGCCAATGGCAAACAGGTTCCTTATCCCCATCAGCTGTCATGGAGGGATCACCAGCAATCGCAGCTGGGGATTATGTGTTGCAGAAGAGGGCTCCTGTGCCTCAAACTACAGTAAAAATTGAGGACGGTGCAGGTTCAAGTGGAGACTTATTTGGGAAAGAATCTGTGACGATAGATCAGGCTTCGATGTACAGCAGTAGTCCTGCCATCCAAGGTGTTGCTTTAGATGCAAGGACATCTCCAGATATACATGAAATGAAACAGAAGACAGGACCAGATGTAGATTTGGATTCCATTGAGACTGATATATCAGGAAAGGGGGTATTCCCAGGTATGATGGATACATCATCTACACAAGGGAAAGTTGGGGTAGTTGCTGACATTAAAGCCTTGGACAGTGACAAAACATCCAGATCAAATGAAGGTCTTCAGCAAACCGAGCCAAGTTTTTCTGCAAGAGAGGAAGGAAGCCATGGGTTAGATCAAGTTCAGGACAGTCGCATGGGTGTTCGTCCTTTGCCAATTGATGCAAAACGTCCTGTTAAAATGAGTCGTGATGGTAAAATGAAGAAGCCTAAAATTCTTAAACGGCCTTTGGGAGAATTGAACTCTGAGAAAGCTATGATAGGGGAGCCAAAGAAGAAGAAAAAGAAAAAGGAGCTTGGCACAGAGACAGATTCTGATCAACAACAGAAGCGTTTGGTCCTCGGAAAAGGTGAGGTTGCCGGCAGTAATTTAACAAAGAAATCTGCTCAGGCTGGTTTGGCTCGTAGAGAGGATTTGCCAGTCAATAATAATCAGAAGAAAGATGTTGGTGCTAGTACTTCTGTACTGAGTTCGGTTGGGACATCTCCAGGAGTTAGGATGGGGAGTATTGAAGTTGGGCTTCCACAGTTATTGACAGATTTGCATGCTCTTGCTCTTGATCCCTTTCATGATGTGGAAAGGTATTGCCCTGCAATTATAAGGCAGTGCTTTCTGCGGTTTCGATCCCTTGTGTACCAGAAAAGCTTGGTTCTATCCTCACCATCAGAGATTGAAGTGCATGCCACTAAATCTTCTGGTGTGAATGTAAGAGATTTGCCAGTGTCTAAACCAGTAAAACACCTAGCCAGATCTGATGATCCCACAAAGGCTGGTCGGAAACGCCTTCCCTCTGATCGCCAAGAAGAAATTGCAGCAAAGCGATTGAAAAAGATTATTCAGATGAAATCATTGGCTGCAGAGAAGAAGTTCAGTCAGAGGACATTGGATGGCCAAAGAGTAGAGGGAAATGAACATTTGGCTGCTCCACCAGCAAGGTCAGTGAAGCCAGATTCTGTAAAGAAATGGGACCCTCCATCTAGGGCAGTTGAGCCCACAATGCTGGTAATGAAGTTTCCTCCTGAGACATCGCTTCCATCTGCTGCAGAGCTGAAGGCAAGATTTGGTCGCTTTGGGTCACTAGATCAATCTGCTATCCGAGTATTTTGGAAATCTTCAACATGCCGTGTTGTGTACCGACACAAAGCTGATGCCCAGGCAGCATATAAATATGCTAATGGAAACAATACCCTCTTTGGCAATGTTAAAGTCAGATGCATTCTTCGAGATGTGGAAGCCCCTGCACCTGAAGTACCTGACTTTGACAAGGTTCGACGAGATGACCCTTCAAGTGAGACCCCAAGGATTAAGGATCCCATGATGGTTGATCGACCAACACCGGCACCTGGACCTGTTCCTCAGCAACCGATCCAGCTCAAATCCTGTTTGAAGAAACCAGCAAGCGATGAGGATGGGCAAGTAATCACCGGTAATGGCAGCAAGGGGACGCCACGTGTAACATTCATGTTGTGTGGGGAAGAAACTAATAGGGGAGAGCAAATGATGGTCGGTAATAGAAACAACAATGCTAGTTTTGCTGATGGTGGTGCATCAACTTCTTCTGTTGCAATGGATTTTAATAGTAAGAACCTTCAAAAGGTTATTCCTCCATTTTCATCATCTGTTGCTCAGCACTCTCAATTTGCAAAACCACTATATAATAATTCACATCCCACTGAAGTAGTAGTGCCCAGAAATTCTCACAATCGTAATACTCCCACCACTCAACCACCCACTGCACCAAGCTTCGACATTTCTCAGCAGATGCTAAGCCTATTGACAAGATGCAATGACGTTGTAAGCAACGTTACCAGTTTGTTAGGCTATGTGCCCTACCATCCTCTTTAATGGGTCACCACAAAATTGGACTTTTAAAGCTGGGATTACTCTTAAGATGGGGACAATGTTCTTCATTCTCAAAGCTGCGGTACTGTAGCTGCTGTAATTTGCAGCGATCGGAACGCAGGACGCGGGGTCTTTAATTGGGGGTCAAGAGGGGCCATAGTGCCATCGAAATAGCGAAAGCGAGTTGAGGAAAATCCATTATATATATAAAGAAAAAAAAAAGAAGAAAAGGCTTGGTTCAGAAGTAGCTGCCTTTTTAGTTTGAAAGTGGATTCACATGTACCGATATTGATAGTACGATCTGCTAGTGTCTTTTTTTTCTTTCTCTTTTCAACTTTTTGTTTAATTTACTGAGCTTTGTGGCATGGGCCAAATCTGTATCTGGAACTTCACCAGTTTACTCTAGTAGGTTTTTCTTGTTTGGTTTATTAGTTTGTGCCTCATTGGCCTCGGGGTTCCGACTCCGGCTAACCCACGGCTACGACCGGAGGTTTGATGACGTACATCGAATGCCGAGGATTTTCCTTCTTGCTTATCCCCTTTTACTTCTGATAAAGGGGTTGCCAATTGGGATATTAATTCTTTTGCGCCATATACTATTTAGCGAGTGTTTCTATGCATGATGAATTTTAAAGGTGGATGTAAAGGGTCTTGAAACTTGATAGATGTGAAAGAGCCGAGGCTTTCATTTCATATAGTCCATTGCTTTTTATGAGTTTGGGCTTACAATTCAGTATAGTGTTTGATCTAATTCAGAACTATACTCGTGTTAACATCCTAAAATCCACATCATTAACCGCACCCAAAATTCTCTCATTAAAAAAATCTCGGCTACTACGGTGTATTTTTTTTTTTTTTCTTTCTGTAGATTTTATTATGCATTTCTTTCAACTAATTATACGAAAAGAGGAATTACGTATATGATAAAACAAAACATTAAAAATACCCAAGAAAAGTTTTCAAATTTTTTATATGTTTGTTGTACGGCTTCTTAATGCATTAAAATTATCATGCCATTATACAACAACTCAATAGAACTCTGCTATGTTATATTTTTTTTTGAAAAATACAAGACAAAATAATAACTACTATATATAAATATACACATGTCAATGAAATCTGCTATTTTATTTTATTTTTTCTTAATCATCATAAAATATAATTGATAGAATCATTAATATTGTATTGTAGGACTATTGACACGTAAACCTACTCTTTTATCTTAAAAGACACAAATTAACTCTATACCAGAGGACCATCCTCACAAATCAGGAATCACTGTTTTTATTAAAGACGGAGAATCATGCCCTACTATAAGAAGTAGAAAATAACTCTCACAAAACTAACACACACACAAGAAGGCATTACAAAACACACTGCCAATTTTAATATTTTCCAACAATAGCACTATTCAAGACCTCAACCTAATACTACATCAAATATAACACCTACAATTCTTTTGGCTGCGGGGAGGCTTAAGCACCACTCGAGATTGCTTCCTATCGGATTTAGGCCTGAGCTGCTATTATTGAGCTCATTTTGCTCTGGAGACAGAAACTCAATGGCCAGCATTGGATGGTAGCAGCGGCTAGATTCAAAGCTTGCAAGAGGAAAAACCAAGGGCGGTAACGGAGTCCGGCAAGGTCTCATCCAAGGCCAGCCAAATAGGAGGCTGAGGATGCTCTGTGAGAGACAAAGAGACTCGGTCGCGGTCCCAAAGACTTAGCCAAAAGCTGAGGAGACTCGTCGGAGGCCGAGGGCTTCAACTGTGGCCAAAAAAAGTCGGTTTGGACCGAGGAAGCTTCGTTAGGGCCAAGGCGGCTCGCGTGGGCCGAGGAAGAAAAACAGAAAAAAAAAAAAAAAAAAAACAGGAAAACGGATGGTTATGGATGTTACGGCGAAGGAAAGGAAGAAAGTCTGTCGGAGAGGGGACCAAAAGCTCCCTCCGGTGGAGATGAGTACAGCAGCTAGGGTTTCTTTTGCTTCTAGAGAGAGGTGAGGGCGTTGAGAGCAAAAGGAAAAAAGAATAAAACAAATCTGGTAGAGTTTCTTTTATTTGTTGTACAACTTTTGTTGAGAACGCGCCATGCTCACTTGTTTGACCTAAAAATCAGCTGTCAACAAATAACAGTTCTGCCCGATTTTTTTTTAACCAAAAAAAAAAATTATCTGTAAACTCCCCAAAACTTCAATTTCCAAATTAAAAAACAAAAAAATTTTATCATAAATTATTAAAACCATTTCTGAATCGCATTCCAAATATCTCTTTATTTTAGGTTTTTTTTGTTTTTTTGAGTGGGTTTATTTGTGGTAAATGTGTTAATCAACCTAAATTATCTTCCCCCTTTAATTATGAGTAATTAGCCACCAAATCTTCCCTATCACTTCCCTCAAAGACCCTCTCCAAATTACCCACCGTCGTAACTCCACTGAAACCCCATTGATTCTCTCATTTCTAACTCATCTCCTTTTTCTTCTTTATTCTAATAATGGGTTCGAGTTCGAGAACTTTGGACATTACGGTCATTTCTGCTCATAACCTCAAGCAAGCTAGCGTCATCTCCAAGTTGAACGTTTCCAAAATGAACGTGTACGCAATCGTCACCTTCGCCGGAGAATCCCAGACAACTTCCGTGGACAAGGACTGCGGCAAGAAACCCACGTGGAATCAACGGATGAGGTTCCATATCGACGAAGCTGCCGCTATGCAGAGCAATCTTATGGTTGCTATCAGCATCAAAGCTACCGGCGGCTGTTTCGGTGGCGCTGATCTCGGTCAAGTCTTTGTGCCAGTTAAGGAAATGCTCTGTAAGAATGGAGATGATGAAGAAGGAGAAGGAGGACGAGAACACGCTGAGACCTATCGCATCAGGACCCCCAGTGGAAAGGTTAAAGGTACATTGAAAATTACCTACAAGATTGGTCCGCCGGCTTCAGCAGCCGGCGGGATTAGTAACCCGCCGCGGCCGCCGCCTAAGGATAATGATAATATTTATAATAACGCAGAGAATATCCCATTAGCATACCCGCCGCCTGAATATGCAAGCTATCATAACTCGGCGTATCCGCCGCCTCGAGGATCAGGATCTCATCCGCCTGGAGAAGGGCATTCTTATCCCTATCCGCAACCGCACGGTCACGGAGGAGTGCACCTACCGCCGCCACCTGGATGGTATCCTCCACCTCCTGTGGGAATGTATTATGCACAGCCACCAGCGGGGTATCCACAACATGGTTTCACAGGAAATTTACCCTCCGCCTCCTCCGCCAGGGGCTGCAGGTGGTTATAGCAGTCAACAGCCGGTTGGTTTTGGCTGGCGGCCGAGCGCGCCGGCGCCTCAAAATAATAGTAATGGTAAGAAAGGGATGGCGACCGGGATGGGGCTCGGATTAGGAGCTGGATTGTTGGGAATCGGTGGAGGGTTGGCGCTTGCCAGCGATGATTGATTGACTGAATGATATTATGCATGGATTTGGCTTCGTTGGACTATATTGTTGCATGCATGCACGTGGCCCTGATTTTGATTTCCAAAAGTGCCTTTCTTTCGTTCTTGTTTTTGCTTTTGCATGCACGTGATGTGAGAAGCGATTTTGTAAATCGGCACGTGGGTAAAGCATTTCTCTCTCTCTCTCTCTCTCTCTCTCTCTATATATATATATATATATATATGTTTGCATTGCATGTTTTTTTAACCCTGCTCTCGTGTTAATGATATGTGTATTGTAAGGTTTTGATTCAATTTGTGAACAAATTTCGTACTTCTTTTTTTTCATAAAAGTTAAAAATTCTTAATTTCTTTTGAACAATTACTCAAATAATCAAATTCAAGCAATGGATTACCAACCTCTAAAAATCAATGTGACAAGGCCTCAAAAATGTAAATTTCCTCTCCAAGAATCGTGTTTATGTTATGGTATTAATTTGTGGGCAGTTTTCGTTCTAGCCAAGAAACCCTCGTCGAAAAATACTCCGGCGGCAGAGCAGTGGCAAAAAGATCATATGAAATTTCTCGATGAGATTTTACGTAAAAAACTTAAAACTGCATCAGAATCAATTGATGCTCTTCAAACAAATTTTAAGCCACCATAAAGTTCTTGGAGAGGTCTATATTTCTATTAGAGGATTGTTCAATAATACTTCGAATTTATTTTAATACTCTCACAAAATACATTTTAGACCTCATTTTTTTTCAACAAGACTAAATTAAATACTTCAAAAAATCTAAGAGCATAAAGGATAATTCAAGAAACATTTAAGTATTAAACTGACAAGTTCTCTTTTGTAAATTGATCACATGAGTCAAGACACCTGAGAAGTAACCAAAAGCAAGAGGTCTCATGAATCTAACGATGAGCAAGAAATTGAATGTGAGTTTTTACAAGAATCTCAAGCTAGACTGTGAAATATCTGAGCTATGCAGGGCGGTTGCAATTAATAAAATCAGTCATAATGAGCATGCATGTCTACTGGAGTTCTATGTTCACCCTGCCTAAGTCGGTCACCAAAGAAATTGAAAGCAAATGCCGTAATTTCTTATGGCATGGAAGTAACCAGCAGGGGAAGAGAGGTTTAGTGGGCTGGAATGAGGTATGCAAAGATAAAATTGAGGGGGGTCTTGACATTAAATCTATAAGCTTGTAGAATTCAGCGGCAGTTACTAAACACATCTGGGAGCTGGTTGCTGTGAAAGCCTCATTGTGGGCAAAATGGGTAATTGATAACAAACGGCGGAGACTAAGTTTTTGGGGTATCACAAAGCCAATGAATGGTAGCTGGACTTGGAGAAAGATGCTGGGATTGAGAAGTCAGATAAAATAATTGTTCTCCTATGAACTGGGCAACGGCAAGTCCTTTCAATTTTGGTGGGATCCATGGCTGGGTGGAGAATCAATAGTTAATAAATTCCCCTACATACAAATTTTCGATGCGGATATTCCTCGAGGTGCAAAGGTTAATGAACTATGGCAGCATGGTCATTGGAACCTTCCTGACCCTTTGGACGAGTACACTTCTCAGGTATGGGACTATCTTCGTAAAAATGTTTCAATTTCGGAAAGAGAAGATAGAATTTCATTCACCACAAGTCCCAATGCAAAGTTTTCCATTGCGAGTACTTGGAGATGTCTTAAGAATAATGAGGCTAAGGTGGGATGGTGTAAACTGATATGGGGAACGCAACATATACCTAGACACAGCTTCGTTAATTGGTTAGCTTTGAAGAACAGATTATCTACCAGAGAGAGACTTAAAAAATGGGGGGTTATCCCATCAGATGATTGCCCCATTTGTGGTAATGACAAGGAAACAATCACACACTTATTCTTCTAATGTAACTTTTGTAGTGAAATTTGGCACAAAGTACTAAGGGCGTGTCAACTCAATCAGTGCTCGAAAAGATGGCAACGAGTAATCTCCTTCATGTGCAGAAAATCTAAAGGCAAATCCACTCTCAGTAAGATTAGAAGAGTATCGTTCTGCGCTACAATATACTTTATTTGGAAAGAACGGAATTTGAAGGTCTTCCAACAGAAAACTCATTCTACAAGCGAAGTCTACCAAAAGATTAAGGATGTTATTTGGATTAGATGTATAAGTACTGTAAATGGCCAAGGGATTGACCACATTGCAGTTGGTTGGTAAATGTAGTTAACTGTCTATGGATTATATTGTCTTACTTTCTCTCTTTTATTGAATCTTTACTCTGTAATACTTGCAGGATTTAGCATTTATATAAACTTTTACTTACCAAAAAAAAGAAATACAAAAAAAAAATTAAGGAGTTTTGAGTTAAAAGTAGTAAGAATTTAGAGGGTTAAGTTAAAATTTTACTTGCATATTTAAACAAATATTTTTTTATACAATTCCTCGCTCACCGTAGTTCTTTCTGATCGAAGAAAAGTTATTATATATTAAAGAAGTTTGTACTTAGTAGTTGAAATTAATATAAATAAACATATTATAACACTAATAAATTATTGAGATTAATAGATGTTGATTTTAAAATTTAGACGGTATTAGATCAACGAGTTGAATTTATATTTTGAGAAAAAATAACGTTTGAGTTTATTTTTGGATTTACATGCGTGATGGGCGACATGCGGAAACCTTTGATATACTATATTTAATTAAACAATGAAAAACATGAAAACATACATTCATGAAACATAAGAGTTATAGTGGTTCAGTTTCATAAGAGCGTACATCTACTTTATCGAGCATTGGTCTACTTTTGGTGTACTATTAAATAATAATATAATAATGAGTATACAAAGAGATTAACCTTTAGAAATCATTAGATACAAAAATATATTGCTTTTCAATATAAAAACCTTTAAGATGTCTTCTAGAAGTTATAGTGAAGCCGTTGGGTGATTGTAATTTTCTAAGAGGATATTCGAAGAAAAGGTGCTAGAAAATCCCTTCCCTTCCTTGAAAGGCTAAAGAAAGTTTTAAGAGCCTAAGAGAAGCCGTTTTCCCTCTAAAGGCTTAGGAAAAAGAGCCTATATTTTCTCATTTAGTTCTTTATTTATAGGTGTTGATTATAGTTGAATTTTTGTAGGATTAAGGCAAGCTCTCTCATTTTTTAACGTGTTCCAAGATTATAAAAAGACATGTTTTTGAGAATTTTGAGATTTTAAGGATCTATAAATTAAAAATAGTCTAAGTTTTTAGGATGCCTTACTGATCCTAATTATTCTGGTCCTTGACCACTAACAAATCAACTTGAACAAGAGTTCTAACTAACTAACTCAAGAAAGAGAAGTATTTGATTTTATTGGGAATGCTCAAACGACTTTGTATGGCCAATGCCAGTTATCGAATATACCTCATTTAGTGTTGAGGTTCCAAGGTATTTTTTATCATGCCTTAAGTCACTTCATACAATTATAAACCTTCTAAAGATAGTTTTGCCATAACCTGTGTGAAAAATGTAAAGAGAATATATTTCACTGTAAATAAATCCGTCCAATCCGCATCAGCATAAGCTCATAACACAAGAGGAGAGTCAGTCGAAAAATAGAGACCGTGAAAAAGTGTACCTTTGAGATAACCTAAGATATGAAGAACTGCTGCATAATAAGAGGTACAGGAGCGGCCATAAACTAACTGACAACATGAACAGCATGAGCAATGTCTGGGCGAGAAACTGTAAAATAGACCAAACTATCAACCAATTGACGATAGAGGGTAGCATCACTGAGAATAGTACCATCAGAAGATAGAAGTTTGGCATTAGGCTCTAGAGGGGTGGAGGCAGTCTTACTGTCTGTCAACCCAACTTTAGCAAATAGATCGGATGTATATTTAGCCTGAAAAAGATAATACCTAGTAGAGTCGGATAGTACTTCAAGGCCAAGGAAATAACTAAGGTTGCCAAGATCTTTCATTTCAAAGTGTTACTGAAAAAAGTTCTTGAGAGTGAAAATACCAAGAAGATCATCACCCGTGATAATCATATCATCAACATAGATAAGAATGATAACACAACCTTGTGCTGTTTTGCCAACAAAAAGAGCTGAGTTATAGGGACTAGACTGAAAACCATGCTGAAGAATAGTCCCATTAAACTTTGCAAACCATGCACGAGGAGCTTGTTTAAGACCATACAAAGCAAGAAGAAGTTTACAGACTTTGCTTGGAGGATGTGGATAACTAGGAGGAGGCTTCATATACACCTCTTCAGTGAGATCACCATTGAGGAAAGCATTTTTGACATCCATCTGAAATAATGTCCAACCACGAACTGCAGCAACAGCTAATAAACTTCGAAGAGAAGTAAGTCTAGCAATCGGGGCAAAAGTTTCTTCATAATTTATTCCATATTCTTGAGTAAAGCCTTTGGCAACAAGGCGGGCTTTATAACGTTCAATAGATCCATCAGATTTGGTCTTGATCTTGTACACCCATTTACATCCAATGACAGTTTTATTAGATGGAAGAGTAACAAAATTACAAGTATGCGACTTCTTAAGGGCCTGCAATTCTTTTGTCATTGCTAGACTTCTTTAGTGAGATCACTATTGAGGAAAGCATTTTTGATATCCATCTGAAATAATGTCCAACTACGAACTGCAGCAACAGCTAATAAACTTCGAACAGAAGTAAGTCTAGCAATTAGGGCAAAATTTTCTTCATAATCTATTCCATATTCTTGAGTAAAGCTTTTGGCAACAAAGCGGGCTTCATAACGCTCAATAGATTCATCAGATTTAGTCTTGATCTTGTACACCCATTTGCATCCAATCGCAGTTTTATTATATGGAAGAGTAACAAAATCTCAAGTATGCGACTTCTCAAGGGCCTGCAATTCTTCTGTCATTACTTGCTGCCAAACAGGATTAGAACTAGCCTTAGAATATGATTGAGGCTCATATAAAGAAAGGGTAGTAGAGAAACAATAATAATCACGAAGTTTAACAGGAAGTTCTTTTACCCGAGATGAATGACGAGGAGAGGGTGTAGAGGAGGCCTCAGGGATGTTGAGAGCAGATCCTTCAGACGAGGTAGGAGGCTCAGAAGCACGCGTCGTTTCTGTTAGGGTCGGTGCTTATGTGTCATCTCTGAATGTACATATACTTGTGTATTTATACAAGTGTACATCCCATTAAATCGCTAATACCCATTTATATGGTATTATGCATGTAGCGTTACAGATATTGTAGATCTGAAGGAGTTCGGATCAAATCTAAAGAGTTTAGATAAGGGCTTATGGTTAACCATGCTGAGAGATATAAATGCTAAATGTTAGCACAGTTAATTGTTAGCTGGTTATAATACTCAGCAGATCCAAGAGTTTGAGCCTTATTTATAATGAGACATAGACCTGAAAATATACTAGTAACTGCATAATTGCAAGAGTTGCAATCGGGTGCCAGGAAATGCATGTTGCGCAAGTATGTTCTTGAATAATTGTCCCTAATCTATTTCTACTGATGCAGGTCTGTCGGTGGATACCTTTATATATAGATCAGCATATGTCGTACCTATCGGGTATAGATGATCGTTCCTGACCGACTTTGAGCTTGGAGCTCGTATTGATATATGGGTATCCAGTTAGGACTGGATATGGGACAGACTCACGAGGGCCTCCGATAGACACCAAATGTAAGCCATCAATGGAGGGTCCTCTCGAGTTGAGTAGTATACGTGGTCATTTGACCTGAGTGCCACGGTGAGCTTGTAAGTGATCCACAATACTTTGGTTCCACGCATGTCACAGATCTTTCATGGTGAAACCGCTGGGTGTCACTGGGTATGGTCCGATGCTTATGGAGTCTGGTGCGTACAGATATGGGATCCGTCAGCTCCCATATGGAATTAGATATCCAGATGCTTCGAGACTGTATCTCAGAAAGTCTTGTGACCACAAGCACTCATCCTAGAAAAGAGTTCCGCTAGGGTCGAACAATATGGCAAAGGAGTTTGCGTATATCGTTCATTGAGATACAAGTCTGGAGATAGGACATGGATGAGCACAAGGGGATTTGACGGTGATAATCTATATCTCTGCACATCCAAGATATCATGATGGAAGGACTATATGTATGCGTTATAACCTCAGCTTGTATGGTTCAACACGCTGATTTGTGCATCCGTGACGTGTGCGTGGGGCATTGCTCACGGACTCATGGAATAGTTCCATTTGACGAATTGAGCGTAGGACCTAGGGAGTCCCGCGATATGGAGTGTACTCGTTGTGCACTGGGGCAGCGTGCCGAATTAATTTATTTAATCCAGCAATATTCAACATTTTCACAAAAATGCGTGCGTGTCTGTATTTAAGTGTTAAATACAACAATTAGTTAATAAATGTTATTTACTAATTGTATTATGATACGTAGCATATTGTGGACCCTCAGTTGAGTTTATCCAAGTGTGAGATTTAGTAGGACCTACTAGGGGGTGAACTTAGTAACTATTTATGAGGGGCAAAATGGTCATTTCTCAGTTTGATTATTTAATAGTTAAATAATTAAAATATCTTTCTTTTTATATTATATAATATATTATTATTATTTATATTATATATTATATTTTATATATATATATATATATATATATATATATAAAGCAAAAAGAAAGAAAAAGAGAAAGTAGAAGATTTGGCCAAATAGCCGAGGGAGAGAAGAGAATAAGAAATGGAGGAGAAAGGAAGAGAAGGAAGAAAGAAAGAAGAAGAAAAGAAAAGAAAAAAAGAGGAGAGGAAAAATGAAATTGCTTCAAATTCATTTTCCTCTATGCTTCCATTTGGAGCAATTATGAATTGCTTCAAATTCTCCATTTCTTATCTTTTTAGAAAAAAGGATGTAAATTAACTCCTGGCCATTTTGGGGATTAATAGTTAATCCCGGGCTGAATATCAAGCTGCTGTTCTAGCTCACCAAGCCCACCGAGTTGGTGACTAAAGCTGCACACGAGTTGGTCTCTATGCGGACTACAGGAAAAACACATGTATAATGTTATACGTTTAGTGAGTTCTCTAACTTTATAAATATATTAATGTGATTAATATATTTATTTATTGTGTTTATTATAAATTTTATATTTTCGCTGCGTTAGGCAATAGACACAATTGCACATGTATACACCCACGTGCCTAAGATTCTGCGCAAACAATTTCAGCAGATTCACCTGTATGAAAGTCAAAAGAAATATCTGTATGTAAAATATCGGAAAAAAGATCAACAGAATTATTTGTAAAAAATTCTGACATAGGAGGAGACACAGATTTAAAGTTAGATACAGAGAAAAACATCGTATGCTCGAGAAAGATTACATAGCGAGAAATACGAGGACGGTTAGATATAGAATCCCAACACCTATAATCTTTATATTCTATCCCGTATCCCAAGAAGCAACATAATCGAGTACGTGGCTCGAGTTTAGTGTACTTATATTTTTGAAGTAGGACAAAATAAATACAACTAAATACTTTGAAGAGTTTGTAATTAGGTGGAGTTCCATAAAGACGTTCATAAGGTGACTTGTTCTTTATAACAGGAGAAGGAATACGATTAATGGTAAAGATAACAGTTAAAGCAACTTCTCTAAAAAAACGTTCAGGATAAGAGGAAGAGATAATAAGAGCACGAGTAATATCTAAAATGTGTCTGTGTTTACGTTCAGCTCTCCCATTTTACTGAGATGTACCAGGACAAGACCTTTGACATATAGTACCATGTTCCTGTAAAAGATTTAGAAATCAGAATCTCTATACTCTATAGCATTATCAGTGCAAAAAACCTTAATAGGATATGAGAACTGAGTTTTAACCATCTGAGCAAATTATCGATAAATTTTAGTAAATTCAGATCGTTGTTTCATAAGGAACAACCAAGTATACTGAGAATAGTCATTAACGAAAATCACAAAATATTTGGATCCTCTCATTGTGGGATTTGGAGAATGACCCCATATATCAGAATGTACAAGATCAAATGAAGCATGAGAGACAGTAGTACTATTATCAAAAGGTAAGGCTAGTTGTTTAGTTAAAGGACATATAAGACAATCATTTTTATTATAAAAAATAATACCTAAATGACCATTGGATACTAGAGATCAGATGCGATTGACTGACGCATGACCCAAACGAGAGTGCCAAAGATGTAATGAAGGCACTGAAGAGGTAGATGCTGCAGACAAAGGATATAGAAATGATAGATCTAAAGAAATAAGTTCATACAGACGTCCAACCTTGTAGCCTGTCTCAAGCATCCAACCGATCTTGGGATCCTGCACACAACAACCAGAAGTAGTAAACAAGACATTAAGACCAAGTTCGCATAATTGACCAACAAACAAAAGATTTAATGTAAGGTTAGGAATAAAAAAAGTGTCAGATACAGAGAGATTATGGCAAGACACTTGACCAACATGGTTAACTTTCATGAGAGAATCATTAGCAGTTTGAATAGATGGTAAATAGAAATTAAGAGTTTTAGAAGAGAAAATTGTAGGATCAGAAGTCATGTGATTACAATATGCAGTGTAGTAACCAGTATCCACAACCGGTAAGAATAAGTATATATATATATAAATATACATATTTTATTTGTATGTGGCTGATACTTGAATTATGTATTATTATTAGTAGTGTTTGTATAGGTTAAGGATAAATTATTAGTATTGGGTTTATTTGCAAGACTTTATATTTATTTTAGGGACCAAATTGTAATACTTTAAAAGTTTTGGAGGTAAATTCGTAAATATTAAAAATTAGCCTCTTAGTATAAAAATACACTTTTGAAACCCTAATTCACTCATTTTGATCGAGTTACCTCTTTTAGAGTGAGAAAAGAGAGAAAGAAAGGGGAGAGAAAGAGAAGAAGAAGAAAGTTGGAATTTAAGCTTTAAAAGGTATATTATAACCATTTCTTAGTTTCTTGGTGTTAAATTAGTTAATTCCTTTAAGTTTTGATTTTTGAAAATATGTACAATTGAGTATTTGAGGTGTATTTCGTAAGATATTGTGAAAATTGATGATGATCTATATAGATAGCTTGATAAATCATGATGAATTGTAAAATTTCTACTTGATAGTCTCCTGATCCAGGAATTTTATAAATTGTTGTGATTCGATTATGATTTTAAATTTTGAGCATATAAAATTAGACATGTTTAAAATCATTTGAGACTTTGAATCGATTAAAAATTTCAAAAATTGAATTTGTAGTAAATTTATCAAATGACCTTGAAATTCTGAAAATTTCCCGTGTTAACAGTATGATACAGTGACAAATAATTTTTGATCTGCTTAATGATCTTCAAAAATTACAAATTTATGAAATATGATAAGTTTATATGTCTAATATGATATACTCAGAATTAAGAATTTAGATCAATGTGGTTGAATTGTTATGATTTTCTAAAGAGTGTCAGCTTATTGCAGTATTTGATTAACAGATTTTTAAAGTTATGAAATAAAATAGTTTTAAATTACTTTTGGCAGAGATTTTGTAGTTAAATATTTATCATGGACTGAAATATGCGTCAAGAGTAATTCTATGATAGTTTGTAATTTTTGAGTTAGTATTTGATTTTATAAAATTACGAGACTGAATACTGTTCAGTAAATATCTTGATCCCACCAGAATAATAGTTTAGATTTGATGGTGTTTATAAAATAGAATGTGTAAGAATTATAATATAATATTAATATATAAGAAAGATATATGAGTGAAGAAAGATATATTCTAATTTTGCAGTAATTGGACATTATGTGATGTATTAGAAAATTTTGTTAAGTGTAAGTGGTCAGAATGACAGGTTTTGAGAAACTAAGTAATTAGACTAATTCGACGTGATAAGTGCAATATGTGTAATTTTGTAAGCTATTTAAAGTGTTTTGTATAAATGTCGAGGCTCATGAAAGGATTAATCTCCAATGATACGTTAAGGAGATTTAAGCATTGTAGCTGAAAGTGCTAAGAGGTAAGTATACTCGACCTTTTATTGAAATCACAATAAATATAGTAATTGTTTATGTATGATTTTGTAAATGTGCTTAGAAATATGTTTATGTTATGCTAAAGTATATTTGATATAAAATGTGAAAGACATATGTTTATGAATGTGAGCATTGACATTGAGTATGGACATACATGTGTTTTTGAAAGTAAGCTTTCAAAATAAGATGTGTTTAACAAAGAAAGCTTTTGAAGTGTAATATGTCTATGAGAAATATTTTGTGTTTTGAGAGTGCTTGAACTCACTGTTGACTTAGTAGGCATTTTATATGATTTGTGGAGTCTTTATGTGTGGCCTTTTCTTCTGGATTGGTATATGTTATGTGTTCCATATGTATGAAGGATCTTATTGGTACTTAAAAGAAGAGTAAGTCATCACATTCGTGTGGTTGCGTATTGGTGCATGTAAAAGGACTCACCGATGATCAGGGTGAGGGTTTGGCTTTTACCTTCAAGCATGAACATTATATATGTGTAATTTAAAACCTCACTTGTATTATTCCTCTTATACGGTATGTCACCTACGAGTGACATTTGGCTCATTATGTGATATGTGATATGTAAGTTCTATTAAGTAGTAGTTGAGTGATGGTATTCCTATTATATGTTTTGAAAGAATGTGTAAGCGCTTACATGACATGTGATTTGATAAAATTATGATTTTGATTTATCACAGCATATCATATATATGCATTGTGTATATATATATGTATTTGATATATGAAAAACTAGTATGTTTACTAAATTTTATACTCATTATAGTTTATGGTGATTTCAGGTAAATAAGGTACATGTGTGCTTAGCGGATTTGGCAAGGCTTTTGCTGTTCCTTGGGTTCCCTAAGTTGCTAGGTTGCTGAGTGTTTCATTTGGGGACACGTGGGATAAGATATTTGATTTGTCCCTATTGAATAAATACTTATGTATTATTTTATTGTGTGTGGTTGGATTTGGTTTAAGTTTCACCAAGTGTAGTTATTAATTGATTTTAAGTAAGAATTTGCAATGAATATATTCTGAGTTTTCGGTAACAAAGTTGCAACTAGTGACGTAGTAGAGTGTTAATCTCTAAGAAAACTCTGCGTATCTCCAGTTTACTAATTGTCTCAGTCATAATTTAATTGTTATAATTCTGAAAGAAAATGAAATGAATGTTTAAATATTATTGAATGAATGTAAGTAATGTTATGTGTCGGATCTTTTGGGTCCGAAGCGTAACGGCTTTTAGTGGTATCAGAACTAAGATATGATTCTGTAAACTTTTAGGTGTTAAGTCAAAGAAACCGAGCAGATGTCAAATCCTTAAGATTGTATTTGTAGTTTAGTTGTGTAAGTATTTGACATTTTACTTAAATTTTTGAATGATTTTATGAAGATGACACATTATCCAAGTATGTGACATGACCTATATAGAGCAGAACTAGTAGAATAACATTGAAAAGTACCACACTTATTTATAAATTTTAAATTTTTTTTACTAATAACAACTTAGTCCCTAAAACTTATACTAATTACAAGTTAACCCCATACTTTTAATAATTATAAATTAACCCCTAAAAAATAATATAATTATAAAATATCCCCTAAACTTTTTAAAAATTATAAAATGACCCCTAAAATTATTATAATTGCAAAATAGCTTCGAAAATTTTGAAAATTTTAAAAATGCCCCAAAGGAATAGAAAATTATAATCTGACTTTGAAATACTAAAAAGTTTGCAAACAGACCCTTAACAGGAAACAGTGAACTTCAAGTGGCGCGTTCGTCTTGCTCCGACCTCCGACTGACGTTGTTGGAACGGCTGGTGAATGGGAATTATTTTGGTGTGGATGGTGTCGGTCACGTCGCCGTAAAACAATCGGGATCTAAAGTGACAGTAGCCAGCGACAGTGGTGTTTCGGCGGTTTCCGACCTCGAATTGGCACATTGTCGACGGTGTTGAAACGGCCGGAGAATTCTGAGATGTGCAGTGACTATGACGGCAAGATTTTAGAATTTTTCAGCGACTTTTCAAAAAATTCTAGTGGACTCTGTCGGGTTTTAAAAAAATTTCTGACAAATCTTTAGTTAAACAAAATGACAATGAAAAAATCAAAGCTATGATACCATGTGAAAAATATAAAGAGAATATATTTCACTGTAAATATAAACTGTACAATAAAACTTTTATATAGACTATAACCTTATTACAAAGTAAGAAAATAACATATATAAAGAAATAATGTATATATAGTAAGAGAGTATAAATAAATTATTTTAAAATTATTTTTTAATAATATATTATAATAATATTTTTTTTAATATAAGAGAAGGGGATTTGAGCAAAAAAATATTTAAACGTTATAAGGTTTTTACTATTAATCCATTTAAATAAGTGCGCTATAATACTTCTCAGGATGAACTTGATGATGGTCAAATAATTAGGACATTCAAAATTCATGGACTGAGCGGAGTCCTCGTAAGAAAAAAAAAACTTTGGGCCAAAAATCCCCAAAACAATATATTTCCTTCCTACCAAAAAAAAAAAAAAAAAAAAGTCGAAAAGTATTTGTAATTAGTTGTATAAGGGCTTTAAGATTATCATTAATTATCTTAAGTCCTTATTAAAAAACGAATAGTTTTGAATTTCAAGATATATTCAAAATAATTAATAACTTGATTTATAATAATAAATTTAATTATTTTATTTGTTGAATCCGTCTAATTCTCCCTTCATGTGTAGTCATGGCACTACACCAATGTTTGCCTAAATTCTTTTTAGATGTTGATTTTAGTCTCAATTTTTTTTTTCTTTTTGGATACGGAAAAATATCTTAAAATTATATGTAAAGATTCTTTTAAATTCAAATTTTCTTTCTTAAAAAAATTTATATTTTAAATATTTATCAGGAACCGTCTAGCAATCAAACTCCTTTTTCCAAGACTTAAAACAAAAATAAAAGTCCGTTTAGGAATCCAAAAGTCCAAACAAAAACCCCGGACCCTATAAATAAATTAGTTTTTAAAAGAATCAATAATTATTTCAAAAAAAAAAAAAATCACTTCACTCTTAATTCTCTTAGCATAAATTCTCTTCACCTAATTACCATCAATTTTTCAATTCTCTTCAGTCCTCCCTTAAACCCTTCGCTAATATCCAATCTCCCACCCGACTCCGAACCCACACCCGAACCCGACACCCTTTCTGTCTCCTCCTTCTTCCCCCGCTCCCTCCACAGCCTGATCGAAACAACCGAACCGCCATGTCTCGACCCCAAACGCCAGCCATCAACCGCCTATCCATGAACCAAGACCACGGTTGCTTCGCTGCGGGCACTGACGCGGGCTTCAGGGTCTACCTATCCGACCCGTACACGCCCATCATGCGCCGCGACGTCGACAACCCACGCGGCGGTTTCGGGTTGGTCGCCATGCTCTTCAAGTCAAACATCATCTGCCTGGTAAGCAGCGGGGCCGCCGGCGCCGGATCCCTCACCCCGAACAAGGTCATGATCTGGGACGACCACTTGGGCCGGTACATCGGTGAGCTCACGTTCCGGTCCGAGGTGAAGAACGTGAGGCTCCGGCGGGACCGGATCGTGATCGTCTTGAATCAGAGGGTGTACGTGTACAACTTCACGGACCTGAGGCTGGTGCATCAGATTGACACGCTGGCGAATCCGAAGGGGCTGTGTGACGTGTCGCAGAACGCGGAGACCATGAAGATGGCGTGTCCCGGGTTGCTTAGGGGACAAGTTAGGGTTGACGATTACGGGACGAAAAGGACCAAGTACATAATGGCACATGATTCGGGAATTGCTTGCCTTGCGATGACTTTGGATGGGAGATTCTTGGCTACGGCCAGTTCTAAGGGGACTTTGATTAGGGTTTTTAATACTATGGATGGATCACTTCTTCGAGAGGTACTCTTTTTATTCTTCTATTTTTATTTTTTAAAAACTATTATTACTATATTTTTATTAGAGTCCTCCGAGTTTGGATACGAGTAATGCTTCTCTTCTTAAATTGTATTTCAAAAAAGTTTTTGAGTTGTAGATTTTGAAAGTTGCAGTAACCGGTGATGGTAGAAGTGTGCAATTTCACCATTCACTCAATGATTACTTAACACGTAAATTTAGAATTGAGATATTAATTAAATTGTAGTATTACTCTTTGGATATTAATCAAAACGGTGTGGTTACTATTTAACTATACTTTTTTCTATAAATAAGCCAAAGCACTTATTAGGGAAAAGCATTAATATTATGATATTTTTTTAAGTTAATGATATGGGTGAGTGTGTTTAAAATACTTTAAAAAGTACTTCTATATCAATTTATAGTATTTGGTTGAAAAAATATATCTTTTTTTGGAGCCAAAATGTGCATTTTAAGAAAAAAAAGTGCTTCTATTTTAAGTGAGCACTTAGCAAGAACTCTTTTTAGAGAGCATAAAAATATACTTTCAGTTATCTTCTAGAGGAAATTGCTTTTACTTTGTTTATTCACAAAAGCACTCCCTATGTGTTCTTTTGAGAATTGGTAGATTGTTTTTTTTATGTTTACTGGTATTGTTCTAGAAGCACTTTTCTGAAATGTGGCATCTAATACAGGTGAGGAGAGGAGTGGAGAGAGCAGAAATATACAGCCTTGCATTCTGTTCAAATGCACAATGGCTAGCTGCTTCAAGTGACAAGGGAACTATACATGTCTTCAACCTTAAGTTTGATCCGGGTTCATTTGCAAACGATAGATCAAACTCTGTGCCTGAATCAAATCATTCTAATTATTCATCAGCCATTTCATCTTTTAAATTCATCCGAGGTAATCTTTCTGTCTGTTATTAGTTGTTACTTAAAAGGGTTTACTCGAAACCATAAAGTTTGGCAACTAAAATGAGATTGGCTAAGCTTTTTATATTTTCACGGATGCAAAGATGTGGGTTTTATTTGTGATTCATTGTCTTGAATGCATTGGTTAAGACTTGAGCTTATTTGTGCTTTCATACTTTTTTTTTTTTGGCAGGTGTATTGCCAAAGTATTTCAGCTCAGAATGGTCTGTGGCTCAGTTTCGATTGCCTGAAGGAGTGCAGTACCTAGTTGGCTTTGGCAAACAGCAGAACACAGTTGTGATTGTTGGCATGGATGGAAGGTAACTCAAAATCTCTTCTAAGACCCCCTATCATTTCATTGATCTATTCAACTTTTGTCATTGGATAAAAGATCTTAACAATTCCTGTTCATCGAATTCTCATAGACCTTGACATGAACTTTTGCACTAATATTTATAGCATCAATTTCTCTGTTTACAAAGCCCTATTACAGAGATATCTGTTATGGTTGAATAGGGTTGGCATCTTTATTGCTCTTTGAGGTGTGACATCTTGTAGCATTATAACTTTTCATCTTGGAATCATTAATAATCAGTGTTGTCGTTACCCATAATCAGGCAAATGATTAATTATAACAACCCATTTAGTAGATTAAGAATCAAATTGAGTTCAGTTGGGGGGGCTGGATGTACTCATCAGGGCTGTTGGTCCCATCTGAATTCATTTGTATATTTAGTGTCCCCAAAATCCATAGCACCACTGCATTTTATGAGAAGTCACATTTAATCAGTATTTGATTAAACCACCACTAGAGTATGCTCTGAGACAAACCTCACAAATTAGGGTAGAGACCTCACAATCAGGTGGAAAGTGGACCCCACAAATCAGTCAAATGATTAAAATTATAAACCTATTTATTAGATTCAGAATCAAATTGAGTTCAGTTTCAGTTGGAGGGCTGCAATAGTCAAGGTGTATATTTCGGGTGCCAAAAATCTTTAGCGAGTTTGCTTTTGATTAGTGTGAGATTCAATCAGTAGGTCATGTTAGAATTAATGGCTGTCAATGGTTGAAGTCTCATTTCTGCACTTTTTTATGGGGTCAATTTGTCAAGAATTAAGCCTAAAAGTATGTTTTGTTTACTTGTAATGCAGCTATTACAAATGCGAGTTCAATCCGGCGAAAGGCGGTGAGATGAATCAACTTGAATATTACAATTTCTTGAAGCCTGAAGAACCTTTCTAGAGTACTGAAGATGCGGATGCTGCTTTGTGTTTTAGGTGCTCATTAATATAAATTTTGAGTTATGTTTGAGGCTCTGACCTCGAGAGATTGAAAAAGGTTTGTAAATATATCTGAGTAAAGAAGTAAATGAGTATCAGCTAGAGCTTTTAATACTAATTTTGGATCCTATGTAAATAGACAAAAACCTGTGAATATCAGTAGATTCAAATTGTAAGATCTTTTCAAGTGATTTCCCTGTAGAATTTTCTGAAAGGAGCCAAGTTCAAATGTAAGAATTCATATGACAGGACCATAAAACAATCCAGTGGAGAAGATCATACAAATGAGTTGCATATTCTGTGTAAGAATATCACTATGAAGATAAGAAAAGTGTGTATGTACATTTTGAAAAATCACCTTAACTTTCACATATCTGGATTGGCCTCCTCTGGAATTACAGTCAAAGTAACTATTTTATCATTTGCTCTTTGCACAACGACCTTCAAAGGTTTCCCAACTCTGTCTCCCATTATTTCTATTATCTGACCAAAATTCATCTATAAATGTTAATCCCAGGAAACTCCTTAACCCCAACACCAGAAAAGGAAGAAAAAATGTAAACAGAAAATGGCCAGATACCTCCTTGATGCTTTCTACAAGCTGCCCATCAAATTTGATAACAACATCACCTGGGTGGAACCCAGCATGATCAGCAGGAGACCCTGGAGTTACCTGTTTAACAATAAAGGAAAGTATTGAACATGAGAGGCATCCATAAGTTGAAGGCAACTGAAAGTTATTAACTGGAATAAATAATTCTCTTAATGTTATTTTGTCAGGCAATGACACGTCCATAAACACTTACAAGGTGTCGTCAGTTGATTTATGACAACATGAAACAAAGCCAAGCAGAAGCATGTGATCATCTTAAAACGTAACATGTTTTGAGAGTGTTTTCCATTAACACAATTTCAAGTGGATATAAATTTTCATGTTAAGACTAGCACAATAAACAAAGGCTCCTTCAAAACCAACACATAGTAGCTTACATTACATTCAATTTAGAGCCGAGTTAAAAGATAAATAGAATACATACCACAGGTACAAGAACACCTTTGTTGACATTTGGGAAAGAAGGATCTCTTTCTTTAAGCTGAGCAATAATCATCTCATTAAGATCAAGCATTTTCAATCCAAGCCAAGGCCGAATAACTCTCCTGCACAGCATCACCATTTGTTACATCTATTGTACTCTACAGAACAACCACGCTCCCCAAAGCTTTGTAAAAGGATGAAATTGGTAGATATCTAGCATCTGAGAAAATGAATACAAGAGAACATACTATGCAGGATATGTTCAACACTAAATACTTGGGATTATAAGTAAATGGATATGAAACATAGGTACATAGACACATACCCTCTCTTCTTGAAGTGCTCTATAATTTTGACAACTGAGTCAATTGGTACAGCAAAGCTCAATCCATCTGCAGCCAATACTTTCATAATATTAACACCAACAATTTCTCCATCAATATTAACCAAGGGCCCTCCAGAATTTCCCTATAACACACAAGCAGAAGAAAAGAAAAACTAAGTTATCCATGAGAGTTGACAAAAATTTTCACAAGCAAGAGCACACATTCGCACAGGCACAGAGAGGGGAAGAATTACCGGATTGATTGCGCAATCTGTTTGCAAATACTCTCTCCGCATTCCACCAAGACCCAAATCACTGCTTTTACGGTCAATGCAACTAATTCCAAAGGGAGAAAACTAATAAGATAAATGCATCTCTAATCAGCATCATCAACATTAACATGGTGCACACAATCCTTATTTCATTCTCCCATTATCACTTAACAAACAGCAAAACTATGCTGAGCACCAATACATAAATGTGGTAGGAAAGATTATGAGAGAGAAACACAATGTTATCTAACTAAACCAAGTAGAGTTAAAATTTCATATGTTTCCCATTACAGAAAAAAGAACATATTCTGAACCAGTGAGAAGGGTTTCAATACCTTACAATACCAGCTGTTATTGTGTTTTGAAGGGAAAGAGGACAGCCCATTGCCACCACCCAGTCCCCAGGGCGAAGTTTACTTGAAGAACCAAGTTTTGCAGTGGGAAGAGGAGTTTTAGAATTGATTTTTATAATAGCAATATCAGAATGCAAATCAGCATTTAGCACTGTGCCCTCATATGTCCGACCATCTTGCAGAGTCACATCAACCTGAACAATTCAACACATTTCAAAATTTACAAATAAAGGAAGTTCTCAGAAATAAAATTTAATAAACAAATTTGTGCATGGATTATAAGATCACTAACCTTTCCTTTAGAGGAAGGATGAAAGCCTTGGAAATCAATCACAACATGAGCACATGTCAATATAGTACCATCCGCATCTATAATAGTTCCGGAGCCTATACTCTTCCCTGTTGTAATGCCATAGAAACCTACAAAAAACAAATTCCATGATAATCCCTTCTCGATAACAAGAAACAGCTCAAATTTCATAACAAACGTTAACAACAAAAACTCCTCCAAATATATACCCTGAGGAACTGATAGATTGACAACAGCAGGAGCAACCCTAGAGGCTGCATTGGCAATAGTATCTCTCCCCAGAAAACCGCCACATGATTTTGTTCCATCTTTAACATCACCAGGAGCTTCATTCCTTGCAGGGTCGTCTCTCTTTATATCTCCCAGCGGAGCTGGACTAACTGTAGTAGAAAAATTACCAAGATTTCCTACATATTCAAAAACTTAATTAAAACAAAAATAATAAACAACAGAAAGAAGGTAATTCCAAATTTCAAATAGCCAAAGATAAGATCAAAAGGTGGTCCAACCAAATTGCCAATGATCCAACAAAATAGATGGTGTGTGCGGAACGAAGCTTCTGGAGATTTGCCATGGTACTGATAGCGACTCACGCAGCGGTGCAGGAATTGACAGTGATATCATTGTTTCTACAACTCAAACAAAAATTATTGAATTTATAACCTGATTTATAAAAAAAAAAAAAAGTATGCTTTGTCTAATTGTCTCCCGCCGAGAAAATTTTGGAGCGTCAATTTAATACCCTTTAGCACCAAGAAAGCAAAAAAAAAAAAAACCACTGTATTTACTAGTTTCTGGAAATTATAAACGTACTAAACCAAAAAAAAAAAAATGATAGCTCACTGGAATCTGGACTACTGCTCGCATACAGAAGACCCGACCCAGAAGTGGCAATGGCTACGATACGAATGAGAGAGCTTATGCTAGAAGAGCCTGAAACCATTTTCTGCAATTGCAATTAAAATTTGTCACAAAGACAATTAGATAAAAATAAATTGCTAACGACCAAGAAAATGCGATCAAAGAATTCAAAGTGAGTTTTATAATTAGGAACTGAAAACGATGAAGAAAATGTTAAAAAAATAATGGGTTTACCAGGAAACGATTCATGAGTTGATCAAAGAAGGAAATGCAATGAATGATTGAATTTGGTTGTTTATTTATCTTGGTGTAATTGAGTTTTTGATTCAAAAACCCTAGCTAAAACCCACCCAGGTAACAGGTCACGGAATTTGTAAATTTTTAAAAAATATTACTTGTAGGAGGTTCGTCTGATAAATAGCGCTTCCTCAAATCTTATAATATTAACCCAAAAGCCAGTCTAGTGGGACGAAGTTACCCCTAGATTTAGTAAAACAAAATAGAATTTTTTTTTTTAAGGAAAAAATGATTGGAACTGCCGAAGTTCACAGAAAGAGATATGCAAATTTCGAAATTTTAGAAGGCTATGGAGTTCCTACCAGAAGATGAAATTCGTTAGATTTAATGGATAAGTGGGTAAAATTGTCTTTTTCTCCTATTTATTTGATTTAATATTTTTTTAATAAATGTGTATGTTAATTTAATTTGAATGGTTCCTAAATAATATAATATCGTACAAATCGATATTCTATCATCAACTTTCTTGATAATTTTGTGGTATAAAAAATCATTTTTTTGTTGCAAAAACCTTAAACGCAATAATTGAAATTTTAATACATCATTTGAAATTAAAATTTTAAATAACATTTAAAAAATATAACATTAACACCAATATTACTACAAGCTCATTATTTAATAGTTAGGTATTTTTTATTATATGAAATTTAAATTATATACCTCTCCACCTTAGTGTGAGAGAGTTTAAAGGTTAGATTTATTTTTTTAAATATCATTAAATGTAATATCATTGATCAAATTAATAATATTACATCATAGAATTCCTGATATAAAATAAAAAAGATTATTGTGACACTATACATAAATTAAATATATTTATTATTATTCGCTCATACTTATAACTCTTCCATTGAAAGAAACAGACAAACTTCTTAGCAGGTGGTGAACACTTAAAATTACACATTTAATAAGAGTTTTACATTATTGTTTTGTATTACTAGTGTATTTAATTTTCTTAACTTAAGTATGTTTACAATATTGTATCTAATTATTTTTTAACTGTTTTGTAGTAGGTTCGGTAAAATAGGCATAAATTTCTACCTAAAGATCTAATTGGAGTGATTCTTGATCCTGTGAAGAGCTCACTCAATGGGCTAACATATTATATTTCAAAATTTATTTGAAATTTGAGTGTTTAGAGGGTGAAAATGGTTTAGAACAGAACTGATCTGCAGTACAGGCCCAATTTGAACAATCATCAGTATTTGACCCTTAACTATAGCAATACGTATGAGATAACTCAATTTAGAAAGATAAGAGACTTATCTACAACTTTAATGTTTTGAGTGACAGCTAATTCGGATCATATCAATTTCAAATTGGATAATTAAGTAGGTACCTTAGTAATAATCAATGCAAATTATTTTGCCACCATTCTTGACTTTCATCATCCAAGTGGTTCCCTCCTAATTTGTCTCGATTTATCCATATTTTTCTATAAATAGGTGGCTTGTTTATACTAAAGCATGTAATTAGAAAGTTAAAATTTAGTTCAAAATACTTGTCGTTTGTATCCATTTCTTTATAATATTATTTCTCTTAAGTAATGTTATTTCTTCTTCCATTTCTTTTTCTTTTTCTTTAGTTTTATTATGTCAAAATAATTTTCTTTATGCTAAGGTGAAAGGGTGAAACTCTTGGCAAGGTAATAAGATATGCTTAACACTTATTCACGAATTTAATGCTTCGTTCTTAGGTTATGCAAATTTATATATGATATATTTATTTTGTTTGTAGAATTAATACCCTTTCTCCTAAAGTAATGATTCTTGATTTATTATTGACAAACTTTATACTTTGCACAATAAATTCTTGAAACCATTTACAAGATTTAGTGTATATACTATTTCTTGTAAAGTGAGAGTCTTGATTTATTGTAGACAAATATAAAGATTGGCACAATAAATACTTGATTATAATTGAACTAATATTTACAAACATCTTATACTGCATTAATTGTCTTAAAAGTATTTATAATTTGTAATTTTAATTCTTATTCCCTGTGGATCAACCTCGTTCTCATCGGATTATTTATTACTTCAATAATCCTGCACTTGGAAATAAACTCTTATATTCTAGACGTGTCAGCAGGGGACTATTCCATCTGGGATCTCTACCCTCGTATAAGACTGGGAAAACTTACCCATTTTCGGACATGAATGACATTAAACAGGGATAATATACCTTTTGAGTGGGGAACAAAACTACTCTCACAAAAGAGGGATAAAACTACCTTTACTAATGTCACGCTTCGAATGTTCTCAAGCAATTACTCGAACACTTGGCGCGCGACAAGACCACTAAGGAAGTTTTTGGCCTATGGTGTGTTATATAAGTTGAATTTTTTAGAAGGCCCAATTAAATTGAGTTAACCCCACTTTTGTGTAATAGGTAGGAGAGTATTTTAGAGATGACATATTCCATTGAATATTTTTGTGGTAGATGACATCTTTGGAATATTCTTTTATACATTTTTTACTTTCGAACCGTTAGATTAAGTGAATCTTAGCTGTCTATTGTACATAGCTTTAGCTATAAATAGATGGAGTTTTCATTTGAGCAAACCATCCTCCAAGAGTTGTAATCTCTAACGCTTGTAGTTATCTCAAAGCTTTGTAACTTCTTTTTAGTATTAATATAAGAGAACATTCTTTCAAAGACTTGGTGTGCTTCTTCTTCAGCATACTTGTCGATAGAGCTGTCGACGGGAGCATAGCTCATCCTCTTAAGTGTCAAAGCCTATCTCAACCTTTTTGACTTGCTCTTCCAACTCTTTACAGTGATCTGTTGCCTTACTCACAGTACCACTGAGCTTCATAACCATGTCCCCTAGTTCATGGTTCGAATCAACGGACTTTTCAGGTAGAACGCTCTCATGTCTCCTAGTTTTGGGGTCTCTACCTTTCTTTTCAGTCAACGCGGATGATATAGCAACGTCCTTCATCATCTTTTTTGAACCCGCTCTGATATCACTTGTCATGGACTTTTCTCGAACCTGTGCAACTTTAGACACTTTTTAAGCGCTAAGCAGCCTATAAGACTAATTACTCAACGAGATTGGATCAAGGCTTTTCAAGAGAAGGTCTACAACACCATGGACAAAAGTTCAAGCCTAAGTAGAAGAGTTACATAAAAAGTTTGAAGCTGTCAATGAGGGCGTGGTGTTGTGCAAGCGAGCGATCGTTAATGAGGATGTCACTTAAGCCATGATGGCTACACCAAAGGTTGAAACTCCTAACCAAAAGAGTTTAACAGTAAATGGGATGTCAAGGAGCTTGACAACTTTTTTTAGCAAATAAAGAGGTACTTCGATGCTATGGGCGTGTAGGACGAATATAAGGTAAGTACTGCAACTTTGTACCTTTCTGATCATACAATTTTATGGTGGCGTAAAAAAAACGAAGAGATTCGCAAGAGTACTTATACCACTAATACATGGGAAGAATTGCAAAGGAAATTAACGCACTAATTCTATCTGAAGAATGTGGCGCATGACGCTCGCAAAAGGTTAAAGGAGTTGAAACAAACTAAGTCCATTATGGAGTATATGGAGGAGTACTATTTGTTGATGTTGCAAATTCGCAACGTGAGTGAAGAGGACTAGTTGTTCAATTTCCTAGATAGCTTACAATCATGGGCAGCCAACGAGTTAAAGAGGCGCGGAGTTACAGAATATATCTGACACCCTCACAATGGCGGAGACGTTCATAGATTATCGCAAGGAAGAAACGGGTAAGTCCAAACATTCTAAACCTAATCATAGTAATGGTTAAGAAGCTAAAAAGTTTAAGCCTTTGGAGAGCAAGGAGGAGAAAGGCAAACCGTCTAAGTGGAAGGAGTAGAAACATGATGGCCATAAAGGTAATGGTCTAAAGACATTCTATTTTCTTTACGACGGGGATCAATGAGTGATGGACTGTCTAAAGAAAAAGGCACTCAATGCAATGTACGAGGCACAAGAGGATAGTGAACAAAGTCGAATGGGTTGCATGCAGCTGTTTAATTCCTTCAAAGCTAAGGGGGGTGCCAATGTTTCAACAAGAATGACACTCATGTATATTGAAGCCTACATCAATTGCATAAAGACTCAAGTGTTGATTGATACGAGAGCTACGCACAACTTTATCAAACGTGTAGAAGCAGAGCACTTAAGCCTTTATGTGAAAAATGAGGAAGGATACCTCAAGTCCGTGAATGCAAAATCCAAGCCGTTGGACAGGGTGGTTCGAGGGGTCGAAATCCGCATAGGAAAATAGCGTGGCTAGGTAAATTTCTCAATAGCACCTCTCGATGATTTTGATGTGGTGCTAGGTATAGAGTTCTTGTGGCTGTATAATATGGTGCTACTCCCTCAACATAACTACATGTGTATCTTGGAGGGAGGGCCTTGAATGATAACGATGGTAGACAATTCCAAGGGTGAGCAATCTAAGCCAAATGCCAAAGTTAGAGTTTAAAGAACGGGGTGCGTAAGTTCCAACGAGGACGAGATGGGGGCATCGTGTGAATTTGGTGGAGGAGAATGTCACGCTCCAAATGTTCTCAAGCAATTATCGAACACATGGTGCGCGACAAGATCACCAAGAGGGTATGTTGCCCATGGTGTATTACATAGGTTAAATTTTCTAGAAGGCCTAATTGAGTTAGGTTAAACCCATTTTGTATAGTAGGTGAAAGAGTATTCTAGAGATGACATATTCTATTAGATATTCTTATGGTAGGTGGCATCTTTAGAATATTCTTTTGTACATTTTTTACTTTTAATATGGATTGTTAGATTAAGTGAATCTCAGCCGTCTATTGTACATAACTTTAGCTATAAATAGATTGAGCTCTTATTTGAGCAAACCATCCTCTAAGAGTTGTAATCTCTAATACTTGTAGTTCTCTCATAGTTTTGTAATTTCTCTTTAGTATTAATATAAGAGAGTATTCTCTTAAACACGTGGTGTGCTTCTTCTTCATCTCTTTCTTTGATTAATTAATTTTGTAGGCTCCTTAGTACTTGAAAAATGTCTAAGGCTACACAGGTTCGAGAAAAGTCCGTGACATTAAAGTGGGACAAAATAAACCTCCCACAAGGAAAACAATACATATCACCGCCCAACTTATACAAATTTCATATCTTAAACTGTTAGGGTCGATGCTTACGTGTCATCTTTGAATGTACATATATTTGTGTATTTATACAAGTGTACATTCCCATTAAATCGCTAATACCCATTTATATGATATTATACATGTAATGTTACCGACATTATAGATCTAAAAGAGTTCGGATCAGATCTAAGGGTTTAGATAAGGGCTCATAGTCAGCCACGCTGAGACATATAATTGCTAAATGTTAGCACAGTTAAGTGTTAGCTGGTTATAATACTCAGCAGATCCAAGAGTTAGAGCCTTGTCTGTAATGGGACATAGACCTGGGAATATACTAGTAACTGCATAGTTACAAGAGTTGCAATTAGGTGTTAGAAAATGCAAGTTGCGCAAGTATGTTCTCGAATAATAGTCCCTGATCTATTTCTGCCGATGCGGGTCTATCGGTGGATACTTTTATATATAGATCAGCATATATCGTATCTGTCGAGTATAGATAGTCGTTCCTGACCGACCATGAGCTTGGAGCTCGTATTGACATATGGGTATCCAATTAGGACTGGATATGGGATAAACTCACGAGGGCCTCCGATAGACATTTAATGTAAGCCGTCAACGGAGGGTCCTCTCGAGTTGAGTAGTATATGTGGTCCTTTGACCTGAGTGTCACGGTGGGCTTATAAGTGATCCACCATACTTTGGTTCCACACATGTCACAGATCTTTCATGGTGTGACTGCTGGGTGTCGTTGGGTATGGTCCGATGCTTATGGAGTCCGGTGCGTACAGATATGGGATCCGTCAACTCCTATATGGAGTTTGATATCCAGATGCTTCGAGACTGTATCTCAGAAAGTCTTGTGGCCACAAACAATCATCCCGGGAAAGAGTTTCGCCATGGTGGAACAATATGGCAAAGGAGTTTGCGCATATTGTTCATTGAGATACAAGTCTGGAGATAGGACATGGATAAGCATAAGGGGATTTGACGATGATAATCTATATCCCCGCACATCCAGGATATCATGACGGAAGGACTATACGTATGCGTTGTAACCTCAGCTTGTATGGTTCAACGCGCTGATTTGTATATCCGTGATGTGTGCGTGAGGCATTGCTCACGGACTCGTGGAATAGTTCCATTTGATGAATTGGGCGTAGAACCTAGGGAGTCCCGCGATATGGAGTGTACTCGTTGTGTACTGGGGCAGCATGCCAGATTAAATTGTTTAATCCAGCAATATTCAGCACTTCCACGGGAATGCATGCGTGTTTGTATTTAACTGTTAAATACAATAATTAGTTAATAATTGTTATTTATTAATTGGATTATAACACGTAGCGTATTGTGGACCTTTAGTTGAGTTTATCCAAGTGTGAGATTTAGTGGGACCCATTGAGGGGTAAACTTGATAACTATTCATAAGAGGCAAAATGGTCATGACACACTATGATTATTTAATTGTTAAATAATCATTCTCTCCTTTTACATTATATAATATATATTATATTATATTATATATATATAAAGTAAAAGCAAAAGAAGAAAAAAGAAGAAGGCCATTCGGCCGAGAGAATGAGAAGAGAGAAATGGAGAAGAAAGAAAAGAGAAAGAAGGGAAAAGAAAGAAAAAAAAAATGAAATTGTTTCATTTTTCTCTCTACTTCTAATTGGAGTAATTATGAATTGCTCCAAAATTTTCATTTCTTATCATTTTGGAGAAAATGATGTAAATTCACTCCCGGCTATTTTAGGGATTAAGAGTTAATTTCAAGCTGAATATGGAGCTGCTGTTCTAGCTCACCAAGCCCACCGAGTTGGTGACTAGAACTGTATGCGAGTTGGTCTCCATGCAGACTCCAAAAAAAACACGTTTGGTGAGTTCTCACCAAACGTGTATAACGTTACACGTTTGGTGAGTTCTCTAACTGTATAAATATATTAATATGATTAATATATCTATTTATTGTGTTTATTACAAAATTTATATTTCCGCTGCGTTAGGCAATAGACACAATTGCACATGCATACACTCACGTGCCTAAGATCCGACTACACCAACACAAACTACCCTTACTAATCCTACCGTACAACTACAACCAAATAATAAGTTGCCTTAAAATTTTTAAGTGGCCGTGACAGACATGAGATTGTCAGAATTTGCATCTCATCGAATTTGGGTACAAAGTGGTTGTCAGTGAATTTGACTTGCTCGGATGACAATGGATACTCTTTTACAATGGTCAACAACAACTGTAGAGGTTAAAATATGAATCACGGATCGGGCAAATCTGGTTGGTGACACTAGTGAAGCATCTGGTGAGGATCGGCAAGGCTCACCGTGGCTGGATGTTAGGGGGTTCCAACAGCAACCAAATAAAGCTAACCTAAGATCACCAAGATTAAGGAGTCCAGCGACAACTTGTTGATGAAACAGGTTGGCCAACACTGTAAAATATGGCAGAGACCTCGACAGCTTAGTGTGGTAGTGGATCCACATCAATCAACATTTTCGCTCAAAAAATGCCCACCTCTTATCATCGAAACCATGTCAACCAACATAAAAAAAAATAAAGTAAACACATTAAAGAAAAGAAAAAGAGAAACACGCAAGAAAAGAAAAGGCAAAAATAATAGAAGAAAAAGTAAAAAAAAAACACAAGTCCACAGGAAAAGGGGCTTCCTTCTCAGATGGGAATGAAAAAAAGGGCTGACAACAATTAAAGTTTGATTGAGAAAAAAAAAAAAAGATTTTTGTTTTCCTTTAACTACACTTCAAAGCTTAAATCTCTTAGTTTTGCACAAGAGAATTTTTTAATTAAATTAACTAATAATAAAAAAATTATTTTTAATTTCAATATAAAATTTTAGATTACTATATAACACAAGTTAATAATACAAATTATAACTTTCACTTTCATGCAACATCTTAAAAACAAACCTAATTATTCATTCAATCCATGCAGATTTTGTACGTAGAAGAAGAAGGAAAAGAAAACAAACCTAATTATTCACTTTCATTCAATATGCCAAAAGCAAACCTAATGAAGTAACTAGATGTATAGAGATTCTTTTGAAAAAAAAAAGGAAAATTCAATAAAGTGCGTATTCGGGGAATCAAACCCCGGTTAGTACCGTGGGAGGGTACTATGATACCATTACACCAGATGCACTTTCTGATTGCATTTCTAATTGTTTAAATATTTATTTCTTTCTTTTCTCTTGATATTTCAAAATATCATGTTTTGGTTGTCAATACAAAGAAAAATGAATCCTCCCCTTTGTTTTCAATGATTCGAGCAAGCCCTCGCCACCAAAACAAACCACTTGCTAAAGATTTTTGTGACTGCATGTGCCATCATATAATTACATCAAATTAACATGGAGGAACTTGTGTCACATCTGGAACACCATACAAATGGAGAGACAGAAAGCTAGAAAGAGATCAACTAAGATGAAGTATCACATGCTCTCTTATTTAACATCTTAAGGTTTGGCTTCTCCATGAATTTTTGTGGTTTAATGTCATAATAGAATAGCATCATTACACGAGGTGTCCGTTATATTTCCCTGTACATAAATTTTGACATAAGCCTCAGAATCATAAAACTTTAAAAGAAAAGTAGAAACATTAAATCATGTCCAACAATAATTGAAAATTTCAGGACTAAACTTGAACCTTGGCAATAGCTTTCAAAGACGAGAAGATGAATTTACAGCACTAGCCATTTTCACACTCATATAATAGAAGCTACAAGCTCTATTATTAAAAGACATGTAGCCTGGGAAAAGAAGTATCAAATCAACTTATTAAGCAGTTCAAAGATAACCAACCATTAAGGGCTACAATAATTTTTATTATCAATATTTGTTGTTGATATTAAGTTATACTATTCATTTTGACACTATTATGGCATCAATTACGTCACAGTTTTGATATCCATTTTGACTCTATGCACAGCGAAAACTATAACTCACACTATAAGTAAGAACACATACAATCAATACACCTATAAAGATAAAGAAAATAAATCAATCAATAAGACACAAGATATATGTGATTCGACCCATAAATTACCTACGTTCACGAAGGATCCATGATCTAGCTTTTATTATTGATATAGATCACTAAGTATCTTATTACATCATCAATAATCCCACAATACTCATAGTATCTCCTATAGATCACCCTAGTATCTCTCATAGAGATCTCTAAGTATCTACCATTGATCGTTATAACCCTCAAAGACCTTTTAATATCTTATCATAAGAAATTTTTATAAGGAATACAAGAATAACTCAAGCATCTAAGACAAAAAGATCTATGGTGTTTCTTTTGTTTACTTAAGAACCAAAAGAATACACTCTCAAAAGGTTACACTCTATTCCACCATGCACTTAGTGCCTACCTAACTCTTCTATTCTTTCTTATGGTTTACATTTTGAAACTTTAATTGTTTTGTTTTCTCTTGTGTTAGAAGAGTTTATATAGTGAGTAAAACTTTTTTAAAAACTCTAAATCTAGTTGAAATAAGAGTCATAATCCCACTTAAAGAAGTCAATTGAGTCAAAATAAAAAATACCCCATAGTTGTCGTCGTGAACAATGTCATCGCGTGAACATAATCCATTTTTCTGACTTTTCGTTTTGTTCATCTCTTGTACACTAAATGCGCACTTGACTTTATAATGATTCTCCTTTTAAGATTGGAATACATCATTATTTTCTTAATTAGAATATTTATTCAAAATTTTAGCAATAAAATTCCTTTATAAAATTAAGATCTTTTTAAGATTAGGTTATGTTATTTGTGCCATTTCTCTCATTATTCAATGTTGTTTACAACTTAGTTGGGAAGTCTCTTTAAATTAAAATACATCATCATTTTCTTAATTAGAATTTATCCGAGATTTTAAGGATAAGATTCCTTTCAAGATTAGGATTGGATTATGTTATCTGAAATTCGGGGAGCAGGTATCTATCAGATTTTGCATAATTACTATAAGTAGAAAGTTTATTTTTATTGGATGTATTGATTACTTCTTTAAGTTTGAACATGAATATAGATGCAATCATAAACACATTGAGATTATTCTTAAAAATACTTTAATATATGTCAAAATGTAACTATGTCATTCAATGAACATGAACAAATACTGTGAAATTTGTTAACTGTCGGGAATAGTAAATGGTTGGGAAAAACAATAAAAAAAAATGGCAAAGATTTATGTATCCTCAAGTTCTTCAAGCTTTTTCACAACTCATCATTTGGTCTTCATCTTCAGAATCAGTTGATGAGCTTCCACCACTCTTCTCATAAACCTGTTTGATGACAGGATTGCACACAGCTTCCACCTCCTTCAACTTCTCTTTAAAATCATCCTTCTCAGCACTCTAGTTATCATCCAGCCACTCAAGAGCTTCCTTCAAGGTGCTCTCAATCTTCTCCTTGTCATCAAAATCAATCTTGTCAGCGAGCTTGTCTTTGTCATTAATGGTGCTCTTCATGTTGTAGATGTAAGTCTCTAACTTGTTCCTGGAATCAATCTTCTCCCTCACCTTTTTATCCTCCTCGGCGAATTCCTTTGCCTCTTTCACCATTCTGTCAATCTCTTCTTGGCCGAGATGCCCCTTATTGTTGGTTATGGTGATGGATTGTTTATTCTTTACTGTCTTGTCTTCAGCTATCACATAGAGGATACTGTTGGCATCAACTTTAAATGTGACCTCAATTTGAGACACTCCCCTACAACAACAATTAACGCATTATAAGTATTCATAATCTTCACCAATATCAAATGAATAGATATAGAACATTGAAACATAACCTACCTAAGAGTAGGTGGAATGCCAGAGAGAACAAATTTTCCAAGCTCGCGATAATCTTTAGTCAAGCTTCTTTCACCTTTATAAACCTAGAAATTTAAAAAAAAAAATACGTTAGCCTAAAAGTAGAGCAAGTGTGCAGCATCGTTTTGGCCATGTGTGTAACCATTCGTTATATACCTTGATGGTCACTGTGGTTTGCTGGTCTTGGTAAATACCTGAGATTTCTTAGTGAGGATAACAGTGTTCCTGGGAATCAATTTAGTCATAACACCACTTACTGTTTCAATACCTAGACTCAAGGGAGCCACATCAAGCAAAAGAATGTCTGTAACAAACAAAAATCATAACCCCATTAGGCATATTGTATACTTTTCTATCATAGATACTTGACACAAATCAAATGCATATATTAATATAAAATATGTGAGTTGAATGCTTCACCTTTTATTTTTTCAACACCTTTGCCACTAAGAATTCCACCATGAACTGCACCACCATATGCAATAGCTTCATCTGGATTGACACCCTTGTTGGGTTACTTCCCATCAAAGAAATCCTTCAATAGATGATTAATCTTGGGGATTCGAGTACTTCCTCCTACAAGTACAATCTCATGAATACCAGTTTTCTTCAACTCAGCATCTTCTAATGGCTTCTTCACTAGTCCCATAGTCTTCTTGAACAAATTCATGTTCAATTCTTTAAATCTTGCTCTTGTCAATGGCTTCGAGAAATCAACACCATCAAAGAGTGATTCAATCTCAACTCTAACTTGGTGCTGGCTACCAAAGCTTTCTTAGCTCTCTCACATTTCCTTCAGAGCTTACCAAAAGCCTTGTTATCCTTGCTAATATCTTTGTTGTACTTCTTCTTAATCAACTTGATGAAATAGTTCATCACCCTATGATCAAAATCCTCTCCTCCCAAATGGGTGTCTCCACTAGTGGCAAGAACCTCAAACACACCATTATCAATAGTCAAGATACATTGAATCAGTCTTAAGGCATCTGAGACTGTTGTTGGTGTGAATTATGAATTTTCTTCAACCTGATCAGCCTTGGTTAACAAGATCTTTAGCTTGGAAATACCCGTTTTTGATCTAGTTACCATTGGGTGCAGGTTAATGGTAGTATTCTTTAATATTAGCACTGCATTAGGTGTTGTTGAGTGTATTTGTGTTTTTATGTTTAAAGTTGGTTGTTGAATGTTCTTAAGTGTATTTTGTGTTTGAGGTTGGTTATTTTGACTGGTTGTAGGTGTTTGTATTGACTAAATTGTGTAATACTACTGGATGTCAAGAACTGCTGAATCAGAAACTATACCAGCACTAATGGTTGAATTGGGTTCTTGAAAAAAAGGAACTAATAAGTGTAGTAAGGGACAAGTACAAGGATTATTGTTCACAGTTAGTTTTTGATCTGATTCAGTAAATGACTGATCAGTTTTGAAAGGAAATTTTGTCTCATTAAACATAACATGTCTTGTAATGTAAAACTTACCCTTTGAAGTCATGCACAGATAGCCTTTATGTTTCCCACTATATCCCATAAACACACACTCCTCAGTATGATATTCTAATTTATATCTATTATAGGGCCTAAGATGAGGATAACATTCACATCTATAAACTCTCATAAAAGTGTAATTTGGTTTTTGTGAAAACAACTCAAATTGTGATTTGAAACTCAATATAGACAATGGCATTCTATTTATAAGGAAGGTTGTAGTGCTGAAAGCATACCACCAATACTTTAATGGCATTTTGCTTTGTGCAAGCAAAGTTAAACCTGTTTCAGTAATCTGCTTATGCTTCTTTTCTACTATACCATTTTGATGGTGAGTGTATGGATAAGAGAACTTGTATCTATTACTTTTTGTCCTAAGTATTTGTTTAAGGCTCTAAACTCACCCTTAAAGTCTAATTGAACAGTCTTGATCTTTCTATTCAACAGTCTTTCTATATGTATTTTAAATGATTGAAACACACTCAGTACTTGTGATTTTTGTGTCAAAGGATATATCCAAGTGAACCTACTATAGTCATCAACCATACTGACATAGTACCTATATCCATCCCTTGACAATTGACTTGCAGGACCCCACACATCTATATGTATGACTTTCAAAGGCATTTTGGTTTTTATTTTAAAATTTCCAAAATGAAGTTTATTATTTTACCAAATTGACATGTTATACAAAAAGATTGTGACAATTTCTCATTCATTGAAGTATGCATATTACACTGTTGTACAATATATTTCAATACCTCTTTATTTGGGTGACCAAATCTCATATGCAATACATCAATGAACTTTACTTCATCACAAACACTATTTTCAGAATGTAAGTTATGGCTAATCATATCAGATTTGTATCCAGTTTTTGATTTATTTATATTACAATCAGCATATAAAGTAATCTTACTTTGACAGTGTTTTGAAGAAAAAATCTTGGTCTGTGAGGTGGAGTTTAAAGGTATGGATCCATGAATTCCTGGTTAAACAAGCTGGTAAAGTCCTCCTCTAGCAATTTCTTGAAGAAGAACATTCCCCTTCATATCCTTAACATCACAAATTTTTTTATGAAATTCAACAATCAAGATATAATCAGATGTTAATCAAGAGATGCGTAAAAAATTCTTAGTCATTCCAGGTACTAATAAAACCCGTTGTAAGTCAAGGCATTGTGAATTAAGTATTTGCAGTGTACTAGTACCAATACTCAGTATTTATAAAACACTACCATTATCAACAGTAATATGATCATTACCTCGGTATTCAGACTTTGTAGCCATGTTGTTGCTACTGTTTGTTACATAGTTAGTAGCTTCACTATCCATGTACTATCCAAGATCTTCATTAACTGCTTCTGGACCTAGTGTTGCCATATAAACTACTACCTGGCTATTCTGACCATTGTTCTGCACTTGTGCTTATGGTGCAGGAGGTTCAAACTCCTCATTTAACCTGTTTCAGCATTTGAGAGTTCCATGGCCTTGCTTGAAACAAATCTGACAAATTATTTTGGACTTGTTCTGACCATTAAAATTTTGCTTGCCTCTCCCTTTGCCTTTAAAACCTCTTTGATTGAACTGATTATTATTATAGTTCTGTCCACCAAAACTTTTGTTTCCATTGCTATCTTTGAATTTTGATTTGTATCCAGTAGTTGTTATATTAGCTGTCAATCTACTATTGACATTAGATCCTGAATTTGACAATTCAAGTTTGCCTTCCTAACTCAATAATATTACATAAATCTTAGCCAATGACAGTTCATTGCTATTAATAGACACAAGTAAGGCTACATGATCATATTCTGATCCTAATCCAGCAAGTAGGTATGTTACCAGATCTTGATCTAGCACTGGCTTACCAGCCATAACAAGACTATCTCTTAATCCTTTAACCTTGAGATAATAATCATTCATACTCATAGAACCTTTGCTAATAGTCTGTAACTATAATCTTAGTTGAGTAAGTCTAGCTAAAGAATGGCTCTCATACATCTGATCCAAGTGTTTTCAAATATCATGTGAAGTCTTGCAGTGAATGACTGAACTCAACACTGACTCAGACATGGATGAGAAAAGCCAACTCATTATGATCGAGTCTTATTTTCTCCAAACATTATAAAGAGGATTTATAACAGGTGCTGATTCTAGATCTAAAATTTGAGAGATTATAAACTGAGTTGAACATGGCTTCTCACCTATCAGTAGCTCTTCCAGATCATTTTCTCTTACTGAAGTAAGAATCCGAGACTTCCAAAGTAGGTAATTGTTGTTGTCAAGCTTCACATGATTCGTGAACCTGAAGTTGTGTTTTTTATTCAGGTTAAGTGTGTTCATTTGATGACTCAAACTTGAAGAATTTGTTTGATTAGTGTTCGAAGAACTTGCCATCGCTATGATACCAAGAAACAAATTGTTTATGTAGGGTTTGGTGTTTGCTTTCCTTAAAAATGTGAGAAAGTGAATGAAAATGAGTTAAACTGTCTTACGATGGTTTTAGAGACTTTCGAGAATGAGAAAAGAGAATTGTTTTTCTGATCTCAATTAATGAGACTTTACAAGATATTTATAGCCATCATTTACAAGGAAATCAAAATGGCAGAAAAACAAAGGCCTGTAACTAGCTGTCTAACAAACTCTCTAACAAATTCTTTAACACACTTATTATTAATAATAATTAAATTCCACGCCAACAATACATTTCCTAGTTTCTTCTCACTCGTTGTTTAGATCAGCTACTGCCTCTGTATAATCTCTTCAATTGCTGCTACTGCATCATCTTCTTGATATTGTTGCTGTAGCTTAATGCTTCTGTCCATTTGTGAGCGCTGCCTTATTTCTCATCTGTACGTCTACTTTCAGAGAGAATTGAAGGGCCTTTTTGGGTATTGTGAAAAATAATTGGCACTATTCCATTTGGTAAGAACATTATGGGACAAGTTTGTTGGGGCCCATAAAAATGACATCGTAAAAACAAGCTTCTAAAACGATGTCATGGAAAGATTGCGCGTGTTTTTCTTTTCTTATTTCTTTCTTTTCCAAAATAACTTTGAATAAATCTGATTTCTTTTTTTTTTTTTGGCTGTATCTTATTAGATTATAGTATATGTTGTTTTAAATTACAGTCAAATATTTATTTATTTTTCCATCTTTTAGTTTAACTCTTTTCCCCAAAAAAAAAAAATTAAAAACCAAGTGAAGTTAGACTTTTAGTGGCTCAAAGTCATTTGAAGATATTTGGCCTCATCTCATCTAATTATGGTGCAACAATATGAGCATAGATGCTAATATTGCATCTTGCTCTTGCAAAAACATTGGCTGTTACTGATTGTTAATACAAATCCTTTGAGCAAGATTAAGAATCTGCCACAAAAATCACTCTCAAAACTCTGCACAAAAATTTCACAATTGAAGTTACATTCTGCCTGAAAAAAAAAATGTAAAATACACCATTACCTAGAACAATAAGCAATCTAATAATTTAATCTATCGGAATGGAGCCAGAGGATTTGGACTGCTGGGGGCTTTCAGGCTTCTAAGCTCTTTACAAACATGATCTAACATGCCCAGAAAATCTCTCACAATCACAAATATTCGTAGAGGGCTACCTTCTTCTTTGCTCACATCTCCATGGAAGTACTCAGTGATCTCTCTGACATGTAACAGGACTCTACTTTCATCTTCCTGAAGCTCCTTTATGTTCCTCTCTGCATATTTCAGGAAGGTATTCATTGAGTGCACAAAGTTCCCGCTTCTGTCATCAATGCACAAATCATTCTGTAAAAGATTTTGCAGCTTAGCCATTCCATCTGATAGATTTGAGACAGAGCTTGCAAGAACATCCAGGTCAATGGTTGCTGTTTTCTTGACATTGTAGAGCTCAGTGCTTAAACCTGAAACAAGGTCTAGGCCCATTCTTCTGTAATCCTCTTCCCTCTCTTCAACAGTTCTGGTTTTGTTTCTCTGATTGATCTTCCCCATTATGCTATCTGAAACTCGTATTCCTTCTGATCGAATGATTTCTTGTACAACGAAATGGAGCAAGGTTGTTTTTCCATTAGTTCCTTTCACATCAGCAAGTTTAAGGAGGGCATCGAGCTTGAATGCTCTAGCACCTCCTCTTATTGTGCCAACATTCATGCGGTTGCCTGTTTTGAGCACTGCTTCAAGTAACTTCAAGAACAGCCTGCTCGATCTGAGTTCCTTGCAAGCCTCCTGAAAGAATTTAAGCAGAAAAGATGAGAGAAAGGTGATGAATAAAAGCTGGTTTGATTTCTAGTTTGAGTGTTCACCTCTAGCATTGAGAAGGAGTTTCGAAGATGAACCACATCATCTTCAAAAGTTTCGTGGTAAAGCATGACTTCAGCTCGTTCAAAGGCAAATGGAATTCTAAGCATTGCTTTGACAAACTTCTCTGCAGACCCCAGTTCATTGATGTCTCCTTTATAGCTCGAAAGCTTAGCCTCTTCTTCCTTTGTCGGCACCATCTTTACCAGTGCTTCTAATTGCTGTAACGATAATCCATTGCCTGCTTTTCGCCATTTGTGCAAAGTTATTACTAGATGTTGTATGGATCATTCTTGGTATCAAAGGATTTAGAAGCAATACCTTTCATTAGTGCATCGCATACTTGCTCAGCAGTCACATTCAAGGCTTTTGAGAGAATGGTTATGTTCTGTAGTCTCTTGGGCTCAAGAACATGCTTGCTTGGGGAAGGGGTTTTGCTCTTTGCTTCATCATTTTTAATTGAATTGTTCATATTGTATCCGAAGAGTGACTCAATCATTTGTTCATCCAATCTGTTTCAATGTCAAACAACTCACTTAACTTTGAAAAGCAAAAGAGGAAAAGTTAAACTATCCAAGAGATCAAAATAACTTACTCAAATGAGCTTGATCTCAGTTTGTCCCACACCATTGAACGGTCAGGAGCAGCTCTAACTTTGTCCCAGTGAAGTGGCTTCAACTTTGGCAGAGGAACTCCATCTTTTCCCAGTGGTGTATGCTGAGAAAATAGAGACTGTGGAGGAGGTGGCCCATTGACCGAGCTTTTATTTTGTTTCAGAAATGGAGGTGGGCATGGCGGTGGTGGAATACCGGGTAAGGTTGGCGAAGGTTTTGAAGTTTCTTGAGGTGAAAGCAAGACACTCTGTGGAGTTTGGTTTGATTCTAAAGAGGAAACTGAATTTCTTGGAGGTGATAAATTTGGCAGTGTAGAAGAACATGAAGCTTTAGATACACGTTTAACGGACCAAGAAGGGGAATATGAAATAGAATAGCTCACACTTGGTGGCGGAGGAGGTGGAGGTGGTGGCAGAGGCAGAGGGGGTGCAGGGCAAGTGTTGAAATTCCTACGACAATCTGGAGAGTATGCAACTTTCAGATTTTCCTCTTTGTGGTTGCTGAGAGTTTGGTGAGTTCCATTCTGAAAATCTGTAGCTGGACTTGAGATGTGACCCACTTTTTGTGAGGGAATAGATAAATTTGTAGAACAAGGCAGAGGAGATTGAGATATCTTTGCCACATTTGGGGAGGAAACTTTTGGGGTGTCACTAAGACTACCAGCAGAAGCATTGGAAAGCCGAAAATTTGATGAATGTGAATCATTGAAAGAATGAAAAGATTCATCATCAGATGAATGGCATTCAATGGGAATAATTTTATCACCAGTTGCAGAGTTAGCACCATCAGATTCATACTTCATTGAATCTGCTACATCTTCATGAACAGAAGTAATTTCCCTAGTGGAAGAACTACTAGCATTATCTGATTCTGATTTTATCACTTCTCGGTTTGATCTCTCCCTCTCATGCAATGCAAAATTTGGAGTGCTGTGACTTGATGATGTGTTTACAGTTTCATTAATTGGTTTGAGACAAGGATTTGGTTGCTCTAAGTCCACTCCTAATGAATTGAGATAAAAGAGATCAAGGCCGGGATTTAAGTTTACCTTGCTTGTTGATTTTTGAGAACTCAAATACTTGGATTTACCTTTGATTCTTCCTTTCTTTCCAAACACCGACATCGTTCTCAAAGACTTCTTGTGATGTTTTTTGTTGCAACAGACCCAGACGAGCCCCAAAGCACACACTACAAACACAGCTCCTGTGGACACAAGTACTGGTACTAAAATTCTTCTAACTCTTCCTCCTTTATCTGGATTTTCCTTTTGAATCTTGGGATACAATGATATTGGTTTTGATTCCCGAGGTGGATGATGAGCATGCACATGAATTGGCAGCATTGGAGCAGGAGCTGGAGCTTCAGCTTCAAAACTTGGTGCTGGAGCAGGTGCGGGTGAAAATTGTTCTAAATCACCACCACTTGATGGACCTTTTACTTTGAAGCTCCTCAGTCCAAGCAAAGCTCTAAACTTTTGCACAATCAAAGCTTCCTTCAGCTCACTCTCATCTTCTCCCGAAACTTTCTGAACTTGGTTCTGATCATCATACAAATGCTGTAGGCCATTAACTTTGAAGTAGTAATAATCGTCTGCCGCTGCTGCATCCGATGAGGCCTCGGCAATCAAAATGTGGGTGCTATGCAATGATACCATGATGAGAATGAAGATGGTGATCATGATGGTGCTAACAATCTCAGAAACAGAACAACCCAAGTTCATCAACAATAAATCATGAGACCACCAATCAAAATTTCTGCTTATAAATCTATCCTCTTCTTTTTCGTTACATTTCTTTTTTTTCTTTCACATTTAATTTGGGTGGTGCAGGTAATGTGCAGTGAAGACTATCCACTACAGTCTTTAATGCTACTCCAAGGAACCCCTGAGTCTGGCAGTTGTGGTACTGGGCCTTCTTTTACTTCTCTATTCATGTACTTTTTATCTCTTCTCACCTCCATAAATTCCCCTGCAAAACACTGTTAAAACAATTCATCACAATTTGTTCTCAAAAGCCAAATCTCCTCTTACTCTTACTTTTAGTCCCTAAGAAAGGTGTTGAGTATGTTTGTTCTGCTTTTCATTACTCGTGCAAATTCATCATTTCAGAACCTTTTAAGAGTTGAAGATCTTTATATTATATGAAATCTAAGGCATGAACTTCGCAGTTGATCATCAACAAAAAGCCTTTTTAAGTAGCTAAGTGTCATAACAATCAAAACAAACATAGAGTTCCCATACGGGTCCCTCTTTTGTTGGCCTCTCTCCAACCTCTAAACCTTTCTCCTCCAACCTCCCAATATTATTAAAAACAGAAACAAATGGTCCATCACTTTCTCATGTGACATTGTTGTTGATATATATCTTGTGTTGATAAGAGCCTAAAAGAAAAGCAATATCTAAACTAAAAACACCATCTTTTAATGTTGTGTTACGAGGGAGGGGGGCTAGGCTAAATAGAAATAGACTGCTGGTCTCTTTCTTACACTTCTAATTAAATTTGGCTCCATATATTTGACTGTTGTTTCTTGTTGTTATTAGGTTTCAGCAATACAAGTATCCACAGTTTGGTGGGTTTTGGCAGCTGATTTTATGGCCCTTTTATGGCATAATTTTATCCCCCTTTTGTGTTTTCCCTCATCACCTAACCACAAGCACACTACACTCTTTCTTGTACATTTAATGAGGGCATATATTGGCTTAGCTTAGCCGTTACTCGGGCCAAAATTTTTACGGTGTCAGCAGAAAGGACCACAATTTTCCACCATTGTTAAAAATTCAGTAGAATCTTTAAGATTTCTCTAGTTGTTGACAAATCTCCGATGAATTGGGTGACATATAGTTGCATGCTTGGAATAAAATAAGTTCTATACAATGTCTAAGACCCTTGACTCTTGAGATGGTAAAGACCAAATTTTTTTTATTAAAATACTTTGTAACAACTCAATCTTGTTAATCTAACTAATCCCATTTAGTCACCTTAAATGATTTCAACTCTCTGTTTATTTACTCCGTGCACCTTCGTTGTCGTTAAATTATTGATTTTATAATAATTTATACTCACATAACATGATTACATGATAAAATAGATCAACAACTAAAAATTTTATACACACATAACAATTCATGATTAATAATTTAATACTATATGAATATTTTATAAAAATAAAATAAACTATTAAGCTCAAATTAATGATTTAAATATTTTTTAGGAATTCATTTCATACTTACTCAATTCCTATTAGTTCCAATACAATTAAATTTAATACAATTTAGGGTCGATTGTCAAACATACTTTTATAACTTTTAATACAAATCCAATACCATGCACAAAAGGGTGAATTTTTCACAAATTAGATCAAAATCCAAGTTCATTAACCTATGCGTAATTTATATATAAGAGATTGTCCTCATTGAAACTACATCAATTTCCAACTTAAACAAGATTTAGGTCAATGTTATGTTTCTATCAAGCAACATCACATATGTGAAATTGAATTATGTGATGGTGTTCACCCAAAAAAAAAGAACTGTCATAAAGAATCTTGAATGGAGAAGAGTTCAGAGGTAAAATGACAACAACAATGCATCAAAAAATGACTTACAAACAAAAAAGAGAATCCTATGCTGTGCAGAAATTTATGTCTGTCTTCTGAAGGGTCGACAGTAAATTTATTTTAAGTCTCTGGACACAGACTTTAGTCAAAATAAGAATGATTTACTCTGTTTTATTTTTCTTTTTTATAAAAAAAATTGGTAAACTTTTTTATTTAATTTTCACAAAGAATTGTTATGTTTTCTATAAAAAAAAAAATCAATTACTTTGTCTATGATAATTATATTACAACCTCATTTAAGAGATATGAAATCATTTTATAATTCTGTTATAACACAGTTCAAGATTCTTAAATATAAAAATTTAAATTCAATATTTTTTTTTTACGATTTTATCTTCTAAAAATAAGTATTTTATAATTCATAACTCTTAAGGTTTCGAGTCCAACACTAAATTTTTTTGTCGTCTCCTTGGCCGCTATTGAGCCTCCACAACGTGCGATAACATGCACCAACCCTCCACAGCACCACTGTGCGTCTTGGCCTCGTGCTCACTTTTTCAACTTGATTTGTAAGTTCTCAGTTCAGACAGTGTTCTTTGGCTGCCTCAAATCCCTCGGGCGTCGTGAGTCTTTGGATGCTACCATTTCAGAGTTATTCTTTGAACTCTAATCTGATTGAAAAACGCCTTGCCTATGGCTATATTTTGGGCTAACCAGTGTTCCTGCTAATCTTTGGGTGTGGCCAATAGTTGGCGGGTTCTCGCCGAACTGCCATCGGAAACTACAACCTTTATCTCCGCCGTCAATTTTAGAAAAGCCCGTGGTTGAACAGGATAGCTTGCTACCCGATCTCTGTGCTCCAACTTGAAAATTTGTTCGATTCCAATATAATAATTCAAGCTCTGTCATATCTAATGTTGTAGTATTGTGTTGTGTTGGTTTGTGAGATGACTGATGTTCTGGTTGGTTGTAGATTGATGGGTAATGAATTTATTAGGCATCGGTTATGCGTAATAATGTGGTGGTTGTTTTGATCCCCTGCGTGTGTGATAATTTTTTTTCCCTATAGTTTAGTTATAATTTTTAGATTTTGTCATTTTTTTTCTATAGTTTAATTATAATTTTTAAATTTTACGTGAGGGTAAGTTATCTCTTCTAGGGATAGAATATCCTTCCTACATGATGGTAGGTATCCCTCCTATATTAGGTAGGCTTTCCTAATATGAGTCAGAAGTAATAATCCATTATACAAATAATTCCTTTTATGGGATTGGTCATTTTTTTTATAAAAGAATAATAAGTTCGGATGAATTATAATAAATTTATTTTATTTATATGTAACGTTTCGATAATCTTTCTAATTTTATATTAGAAGTCTATCATATAAATCAATAATTTTTTATTGATTTATTCAATAATATTACATTTGAATGTTAATAAAAAATATGATGGATAGATAATTCATATCTAAACCCATTATCTCATTAGAACTATTTAAAGTATATATTCTAATCGACTATAAAAACGTGATATAAGCTTCTACATAAAAAAAAACATCTAGAATATATTGACATTAGTTACATATCATTCAAAAAAATAATATAAATTTTGGTCAACCCTAAGCTTGTAATTCATCTTTGAAGAAACTAAACTAGAAAATGATCAAACCTAAGCTTCTGCTTTATTGTGTAAAATAAATTTTCCAACAACAACGCTTACGTATTCATTTTCATTGAACACACACACACACATGCTTTGCTTTATGAAATTTTTGTTCTATCGCGAATATGAAGTTCTTTCTTTCTCATTAATATATATATATGTTATAAGGTCAAAAATCTCATGTGGGTGCCTACAAATTTGACTGGTTTTTGGGGAAAACAAGAGGCTATAACTATATATTTGCATGGCTGATTTTGAAATTAAAAAAATAAATAAAAAGAAAGCTTAGATTTAACTTTTAAGTTAGATATGATCTTCTCTCTAAGAGGGTAATTTTCAAAACCAAATCTAGTGATTATTAATAACTTAATATATTATCTAGTTGTATTGTAGATGTGGGTTCTTGGTGGCATTTAATTCATCTTTTTGAGTTTTGACGCATGACCTAGATCTGTAGTATTTAATATACCTACCAATCTCATCAGAAAATGGACCTTCCTTGGGATTCTATGGCAATTCCTCACATCACATCGTATAAAAATCTTTACGTACATTGTTTCACTGCAACACAAATTGTAAATTTGGTGAACATACTTTTAATTAAGATGGCAAAATTTGATTTATTCGAGTTTTATCAAATTTTTATTTGAATTTTAGATTATGCTCTGAATTTGAAGAAAAAAATATCGTTGGAGTTTAAAATTTTTTATCAAAAGACATCTAAATTTATTTATTTTCAAATTATCTGACAAGATCAAATTCAAATTTTCTTAAATTTAGACCAAGATTTGAATTACACTCTAGAATTAGGTCTAACTCGAATTGTTTTAGTACGAATTTGGATCCGGGTCAGTCCAAATACCCGAAACTTGGATATATCTGCAAAAATAAAAAATAACAAAAAGGTTATAATAACTTTATTACAAATAATAACTACTCATTTTAATGGGATAAGAAATTTGCAAAAACTATCATTATGTATTACTATTAACTTCATCATGATCATCAGTCAAAATAAGATCAGTGAAATAGAATGAAATTAAATGAACTGAAAATGGACATTTATTAATTTGTTCGGTGTGTGTCTTATATTAAACAAGATTAATAATCGTTTATAAAGTATTGAAGGATGATTTTTACAAACTGTTTAATCTAAAACTAAAAGACTACGAACTCTCCTTATTCTTTTGCCCTTCAAGTAATCTAAGTTATAACTTGAATTCTTAAACATTATATTGTTAATTACATTTTGAATTTTGAATTTGATGGTTTATTTCAAACTTTATATTTAAAGGTGGTAAAAGTTTATATCATAAGTGGCGTACTTAAGCAAACTCTTTAAATATTATCAAACGTTAAATGTTAAAAAAATTAATAATAATTAAAGTGATATATAGAGAAATGATATAATAGATTATATTGTTCGATTAATAATATTATTATGTGATATTATTTAATTAATTTAAAATTTTTAATAATAAATTATATAATTTATTAAAATAAAATTATATATATTAATTTGATTTGGTGGGTGATGTACTGCTTCGTGGACAACAAATATTATTTAAAATTATTTTAACAGTGTGATATAGTACTTCATCACCCATTGATGGGCGACATCGTCCACGATCAGCTATATATATAATATATATATATATATATTATACTGCATGCATGCATGTTTGTAATATGTATTCAATAAAGAATTAATGAAGTTGGCATGGACGCGCTCTAAAATATATATATATATATATTTTTAGTCTTATAGTTATAAGTAGCATACTGCTTGCATAACCACATAATATTTGCGGTGAGAGCACATGGGAACATGTATTAACATTCCAAGATTTAGCACAAAATTTTGAATTTATTAATAAGGCTCAAATTGCAGTGTACGAAGTAATTATGTATATTTAAATGGAAATCGCTCGTTATCTTCCATTATTTTAGTATTATTTTTTTTAAGTGATTAATTACTCTTAAAAAGAGAATAACGATATTTATTAAAAAAAATAACGAAAAAATAATAAAAATATCAAATAATAAAAAAAGTTTTCAATAAATTTTTTATTTAAATTTCTATATTCAAAGTTCGAGTTAAAAAATGTTAGTCATATTAATGATGTGTATGATTGACTAAACCTCAAATCAATTGGGCAGTTCATCAAATTCAACTTATATTGACTTAAGCATTTGATGTTGCTGGGGTCCAAGTTTTGCGGTTCATTGTGGGTTTCATCATGATGATGAAATTAGAGTCATAAAAATATATGGAGGGCACTTTTAATCCAGTATTGAATTTTATTATTCGATTATTATGATTAACGTACATGCATATTCATTCATTAATTAATCTTTTTAATTTTGAATTTGACAGTGGAGTTACCACCGGCGCATTCATTATGTAAACTTTTTTTTATCTTGAGTTTGATTCTTAGTTCATTTACCCCCTTTTTTTCTTATAGCCGGTACCGTGTGACATATATAATTTTGAGAAATTTTAAAAATTTGAGAGAATTGAGTGTATTAAAATTTTTGAATTGTAAGATTAAAATATTACAATATTTGTATTCTCTATTTTAATAGTAAGAGATTTTTCTATATTTACTCGTATATATAGACTAAAAGTCGAATCACGTAAACTCTTGTGTTTGTTTTATTTTTATTTTTATTATTTTTTTTAATTTCACTTTAGTTGCGACCCTGCATCACCTCTCAATTTCCTAACAAGTGGTATCAGAGCTTCTGATTGAAGGAGGTCACATTCACGTATACGATTACTATTTACGTATATAGTTACTATTTATACGTACGGATACTGTTCATACGTACGGGTACTATTTACATAAAACAGTGAGAGTCGATCCTAGCAGAAAGCAGTTCGTGGTGAAAAGCAATGGCGGCAAAATACGAAGTTGAGAAGTTCAATGAAAGTAATTTTACATTGTGGAAAATGAAAATAAAGACGATTTTAAGGAAAAACAAGTGCTTAGAAGCAATTGATGAAAGGCTCGCTGGTATCATTGATGATATCAAGTGGAATGAGATTGACAGTAATGCAGTTGCTGATCTGTATCTAGCACTTGCTGATAATGTGCTATCCAGTATGGCAGAAAAGAAGACAGTAAAAGAGATCTGGGATACTCTCATAAAATTGTATGAGGCCAAATCTTTGCACAACAAGATCTTCTTAAAAAGGAGATTGTATACTCTTCGAATGGCAGAATCCACTTCAGTGACAGAGCACATCAACACATTAAATACTCTATTTTTCCAACTCACTTCCTTGGGGCATAAAATAGAGGCAGGTGAACGTGCAGAGATTTTACTTCAAAGCCTACCAGATTCGTATGATCAACTCATCATCAACTTGACGAATAATATCCTAACGGACTTCTTAGTCTTCGATGATGTTACAACTGCTGTACTGGGAGAAGAACGAAGATGAAAAAATAAAGAAGACAAACAGGAATGTTCGCAACAAGCAGAAGCTTTGACAATAATGAGAGGTAGATCAACAGAACGTAACCCTAGTGGGAGTCAAAATCATGGTAAACCAAAATCCAGAAGTAAGAAGAACGTTAAGTGCTACCATTGTGGCAAGAAAGGCCATCTGAAGAAGGATTGCTGGGGATTGAAGAAAAGTGCAGAGGACAAACCACAAGGGAATATTGCAAGCACCTCAGATGATGGTGAAATTTTATACAGCGAGGCAGCAACAGTTGTTGAAAGCAGAAAATAGTTCTCTGATATATGGCTCATGGATTTTGGAGCTACATGGCACATGACCTCTAAAAGAGAATAGTTTCATCAATATGAATCTACCTCTGGAGGATCTGTATATATGGGGAACGATCATGCTTTTGAAATCGTTGGAATAGGATCCATGAATATGAAGATGTACGATGGTACTGTTCGTATTATCCAAGAGGTGCAATATGTGAAATGCCTCAAGAAGAATCTTTTGTCATTGGGGCAATTAGATAACACTGGGTGTAAGACCCAAATTGAAAATGGGACCATAAAAATTCTCAAAGACACGCTTATAGTAATGAAGGAAGAAAAGGTTGCTGTAAATTTGTACATGCTTAATGGAGAAACACTGCAGGAAGGAGATGCATCTATTGCATCAACTAGTTCAGTAGAAGAGTCAACGATAATGTGGCATCGCAAACTGGGCCATATATCGGAACGAGGTTTGAAGATTCTCTCTGATCAAAATTTACTTCCTGGGCTCAAATTGGTTCATTTACCTTTCTGTGAGCACTGTGTCACAAGTAAGTAGCACAGATTAAAGTTCAGCATATCCAGTTCTAGAAGTAAAGAAATTCTAGAATTGATCCACTTTGACGTTTGGCAAGCACCGGTGATGTCCTTAGGAGGAGCGAGATATTTTGTATCATTCATAGATGATTACTCTAGGAGATATTGGGTGTATCCAATCAAGAAGAAGTCATATGTGTTTGAAACTTTTAGAATATTCAGAGCGCGGGTAGAACTTGAATCAGAAAAGAAGATCAAGTGTTTAAGGACAGATAATGGAGGAGAATATACTGGTGAGGATTTTATTGCATTCTGTCAACAAGAAGGCATCAAGCGGCAATTCAGCACAGCTTACACGCCTCAGTAGAATGGAGTAGCAGAGCGGATGAACAGAACCTTGTTGGAGAGAACAAGAGCTATGTTGAGAACTGTAGGTTTAGCCAAGACATTTTGGGCTGGAGCAGTCAAAATCGCTTGTTATATGGTAAATCGGTCACCATCAACAGCAATCGAGTTGAAGACACCAATAGAGATGTGGACTGGGAAACCAATTGATTATTCTCACTTTCATACATTTGGAAGTCTTGTGTACGTGATTTATAATCCCCAAGAAACAACGAAGCTGGATCCAAAATTCAAAAAATGCTTTTTCTTAGGATATGTTGATGGAGTCAAAGGGTATCGACTGTGGGATCCCACTACCCACAAGGTCGTCATCAGCAGAGATGTGATATTTGCAGAAGATAAACTGTAAAGGAATGATAAAGATGATAGCACAGTGAAGAAAAATTCAGAGACTACAACGGTACAAATGAAAAATAATCAAGTACAAGAAGATTCAGATTCTTCTGAAGCAGCACCAGAGCATGAAGAACAAGAACCAGTAGAGTCTGAGGCTATAGATGATCGTCGATCAACTCGTGAGAGACGACAACCATCATGGCACTCAGAGTATATCATGAAGGCTCATGTTGCATACTGCTTTTTAACAGAGGATTGAGAGCCAACAACTTTCTAGGAGGCTTCTAAAAGTCAAGATGTTTCTCTATGGATGACAACAATGCAAGAAAAAACTAAAGCCTTGCATAAGAATAAAACATAGGAGTTGGTTGCACTACCACGTGGAAGAAAAGTCATTGGTAACAAATGGATCTACAAGATCAAACGGAATGGCAATATCCAAGTGGAGCAGTATCGTGCGAGATTGGTGGTGAAAGGTTATGCTCAGAAAGAAGGTATTGACTTTAATGAGATATTTTTCCCTGTGGTTCGACTCACGATAGTCAGAATAGTTTTGGCAATATGTGCTACATTTGACTTACATCTAAAACAGCTAGATGTGAAGACAACTTTTCTTCATAGAGAACTTGAAGAAGAAATTTATATGCTTCAACCAGAAAGCTTTAAAGAAGAAGGAAAAGAGAACTTGGTTTGCAGGTTGAACAAATCTCTGTACGGTCTCAAATAGGCGCCGAGGTGTTGGTATAAGAGATTTGATTCCTATATCATCAGCCTTGGATACAACAGACTTAGTTCAAACCATTGTACATACTACAAAAGGTTTGAAAATGATAATGATTTCATTATTTTGCTGTTGTATGTGGATGACATGTTGGTGGCAGGCCCCAACAAAGATCGAGTCCAAGAATTGAAGGCACAGTTGGCTAGGGAATTTGATATGAAGGACTTGAGACCAGCAAACAAGATTCTAGGGATACAAATTCACCGAGACAAAAATAACAGGAAGATTTGGCTTTCTTAGCAGAACTACTTAAAAAAAATCTTGTGGCACTTCAACATGCAAAATTGTAAGCCAATTAGTACCCCATTCCCTGTTAATTTCAAGTTATCCTCTAAGATGTGTCCTAGCAAAGAAGCAAAGAGTAAGGAGATGTCTCGAGTACCGTATGCATCAGCAGTGAGAAGTTTAATGTTCACTATGATTTGTACCAGATCAGACATTACATAAGCAGTGAGAGCAGTTAGTAGATACATGGCGAATCCTGGTAGAGAGCATTGGGGTTATGTCAAGAGGATCCTTAGATACATTAAAGGTACCTTAAATGTTGCTTTATGTTACGGAGGATCAAATTTTATTGTTAAGGGTTATGTGGATTCAGATTTTGCATGAGACCTTGATAAAAGAAAATCCACTACTGGGTATGTGTTTAAACTTGCAGGAGGAGCTGTAAGCTGGGTTTCGAAACTGTAAACTGTTGTGGCATTATCTACTACAGAAGTAGAATACATGGCAGCTACACAAGCTTGCAAGGAAGCAATTTGGATGCAAATATTACTGGAGGAGCTCGGGCACAAGTAAGAGAAAGTTGAATTATTTTGTGATAGTCAGAATGCCTTGCACATTGCAAGGAATCCAGCTTTTCATTCAAGAACGAAGCACATAGGTGTTCAATATCACTTTGTTCGTGAAGTAGTAGAAGATGGAAGTGTGGATATGAAAAAAATTCATATAGATAATAACCTAGTAGATGTGTTGACCAAGCCCATCAATACTAATAAGTTTGTATGGTGTAGATCCTTGCATGGCCTAGCAGACACGTAGGCAACATGACTTTGGCGAAGAAGAAAGAATGGTATGGAGACTTGATTGATTCTCAATCAAATCTCTAAGTGGGAGAATTGTTAGTAGCTGGCACCGTGTGCCAGCATTTATGTCATGGTGGACAGCCAAGACTTGGTGGATCTTGACTGTCCACCATGCTAAACTCTCCCTATAAATGAGAGAGTTTAGCAATTCATTCGATATATACAATTTTGAGAGATTTTAGAAATTTGGGAGAATTAGATGTATTGGGGTTTTTGGATTGTAAGGCTAAAATACTACAATACTTGTATTCTCTATTTTAATAGTAGATTCTTCCGTCTTCACCCATAGATGTAGGCTAAAAGTTGAATCACGTAAACTCTTGTGTTTGTCTTATTTTTATTTTTATTATTTTTTTTAATTTCGCTTTAACTGCGACCCTATATTATCCCTCAATTTTCTAACATTTTTGACTACCTATTAAAGTGGTATTTAGTATCTAATTCAAAACTACCTTTCGCTAAATTAAGTTTAAAAATAAAGTTGAAGTACAAGTTTTATTAAAAGGAATTAAGATTTTTTCTTAAATTAAGTTTTACCTAAATTTAAAAAAAAAATTCTAATACGTGTGTGTGTTAAATATGAGTGGTCAAGATTTATTTATTTTATTATTTTTTATTTTAATAATTATCAATTAAATATTAATAAAAGTTTGAGTGAAAGTTTAACTTAAGAAAAAATCTAAATCCTATTAAGAATATATTTTATTAAAATGTTTTGGAAACATTAAGAGAAATGGGAGGCATGGATTTGAGGGATGAAATGTGATCATTTTATTTTTATTAGCTTGTTATAGATAATTAGAAACTCAAAAGTTATAAGCATAAAGTATGTGTGATTGATTTTAATGTTTTAAAAAGGGATAAAAATAATTTTATTCTAGTTAATTAATAATTTTATCTTAATTAGATTAAAAATATCTAATTTTATTTAAATTTATAAATTTTTATCATTAATTTTAATAGTTGAAGGATAAAAAGTAATCTAATTAATTAAATAAATTACACTTTGGACTCATAACATATCATTGTCTTTTGAATATATAACGTAATTTCATCCATAAATTTAATTTAATATAATTTTTAAAAAATAAACTTTAATAAAAGGATATGTGTCGTAATATAATTAGGTATTTTAGACACGTGTCAGCATGTAATTGGTTTATATTTTTATTAAATAAATTTTAAAATAAATTAAATAAAAGATATTAAAAATAGAGTTTTCATAAAATGATTAAATTTTATATCATTGGACTCTATTTTTTCTGATTTACACAATAGTGGGTCATTTTTGGTATAAAAAAAAGGCCAAAAGATTGCTAAACATAATGAAGAAGGGTGGCGGCTACATCCGCCTACGGTCAAATGGAGGGACGGTGACTTGCACCGCCCCCTATGAACAAATCTACTGCTGATCTGTTTATAGGTGGGGCCACCTTTTGGTCTTCTTTTTGGTCATCTTCTAATCTTTTTTTTTTGTTAAAAATAACTACACTATTGTGTAGAACATGAAAAATAAAGTTCAATGATGTAAATTTAAATTTTTTTACTATCCCACCGTCGTTGAAAAATAGTAGCAATTTTTTTAATTATTTATTTTAAAAATATAACAAATTACATGTTGACACATATTTAAAATAACTAATCATATTACAACACGTGTCCATTCTCACATTATTACAAGTTAGTTAACATTAGAGGTAAAATAGTAAATGACTATTAAAAGTAGATTTTTAATCCAAATAGATGGCAGAAAATAACGAATTAAAATAAAATTGAATATTTTAAATCTAATTGAGGTAAAATTGTATTTAGATCTAAAAATATTAGAGTAAAATTATCTTTATACCTTTAAAGAAAATAAATTATTTTCTTTACATTTGTACTTTTAAGAGTATATTACATTTTGTAAAATATGTCGAAAGTTGAGGTGGTTTATTAATTAAATTTTTTTATATCGGTATTTTTAAATTGTGGTTATAAATTTTATACTCTTTATCTTTTTAAATGTAATAAAGCTTTAAAAAAGAAATTGTAAGATATAATGGTAATAATTTCTAGTATGTGTTGATTATGTTTTTAAAAAAAATAATATTGTAATGAATAAGAGATTGTCATAATTAAAAATGATTTAAAAATCAAAGTGTTTTGATGTATGACTTCATTGGAGAAAAACAAAAGATGGATGAGGTAGCTTTCACCATCTTATCTTGATGATTATTGTGATGTCTAGTGTTATTGAGCCACTCTACCAACAATTTCTTTTAGATTATATGTAAATTAAGCAACAAAAAAAAAAAAGCTCAGGATAAATCTCTTATGAGTAAGATTTGTAGGATCTCTTTTTGCGCCTCAATCTACTTCATATGGTTGGAGTTAAATCAAGTAATGTTTCAACAAAAAAGTCTTTCTACCACTGCTGTCTTTCAAAGTATTAAAGATGTTGTCTGTATTCAATGTCTGAGTGTTCTTAATGGCTAAAACATAGATCATATTGTAAACAGGTGGTGAGTCACTCCTAATTCTTTGTGTCTTTCTGTGTCTCTTTTAGAAGCGTATTAAATTTGTGTTCTTTGCACTCTGTATACGGACCGCTTAATTATACTTATGTTGTTTTTAACAATAAATACCTTTTGGATAATTACAAAAAAAAAAAAAAAGCTCAATACAACCAATTCCCAATTGGAAAAACTATACTTTGACCAATTTGTCCATGTAATTTGATGGACAAAAAAAAAAAGTTTCCTTCCCTATCGTTTAAAGCCCTTAATTTTTATTCTTATGAAAAAACAGTCATCTTTTTTTAACATAAATGTTAGTACAATAAAAGATACGAATTTAAAATTATACAATATTATATAATTCAATGTGATATTATTTTAAATCGTTTTTAAATGCAGATATTCACATTTTTTAAAGTATAAATATTCATTTTAAAAAAAATATATGTTTTAACTAAAATTTAAGCGTTGAATTTTAATTAAAATAATAAAAAAATGCAAATGTTCACAGCTACTGTTATTTTAAAATTATACAATATAATATAATTTTATAATTTTAAATTTGTATTTTAAATATAACATCTGCACTTGAAAATAGAAGATAGATTTATACTATATAGCCTCTTTTATCTTTTTTTTTTTAGCTTCCCATAACATTTATATATGCTTGACCTCCTAAAAATGTATAGCTTTTAGCTGTCCAAGTGATTAATCTTTCCCAGAATCTCTTTTTTTTTTTTTCCTTTATTTGACACACAATTGAGTTGGTGATTCGTTGAGAAGTATATATATAGAGAGAGAGAGCACAACAAGCACAAAAGTTGGCTACAGCGGGCCACTAAGCGGTCCGTTGGTGACAAATAAACCAAACAGCAGCAAAAAGAGTGCGAGCTTCAAAGACCAAGACGAGTGTTACGTTGAGATCACCCTGGACGTTCAAGATGACTCAGTTTCCGTGCAGAATATCAAAGGAGGAGATTCGGAGACGGCGTATTTGGCCGGCAGATTGGAGAGGAGGGCCTCTTCTTCTTCGCTCGGCTCGCAACTCTTGATGAGACTGAGGCAGGTTTCACATGAGCTGAAGAGGATGACATCTTCCAAGAGGTTTGACAAAGTTGACAGAACCAAGTCCGGAGCTGCTCGTTCTTTGAAAGGGCTGCAATTTATGACAAAAAATGTGGGAACTGAAGGGTGGTCTCAGGTCGAAAAGCGCTTTGATGATTTGGCTGTTAACGGGTTGCTGCCCAAATCCAGCTTTTGTAAATGTTTAAGTAAGTTCTTGCTAGTGTTAGTTTTGATACTACAGTATGCACTTTCTCATTAAGTGGCCAAAAAAGCGCTTTTTGGAAGTAAAATGTAGTTTTGATATTTCACGAGTTATTTGATGCATTGGCTCGTAAGAAAGGCATAATATATTTTTTATTAAAAATTAGTAATTTAATAATTTTATATAAATAAAAAATATTAAAAATAGAGTCATTATAAAATTAAATACGGAATAAGTATATAAAGGATGAGTAAAACGTAAAATTAGAAGAATAAATACTGTTCATATGCGATGGATACTATTCATATGGTACTGTACACTGCGGTTACTGTTTACGCAACAATTTATGAGTATTTTTTATTTTGGCTCAATTAACTTCTTTAAGTAGATTAGGACTCCTACAAGTAAAGACTCTTATTCCAATTAGATTTAAAATTTTTAAGAGTGTTTTACTCACTATATAAATCATTCTAAACATAAGAGAAAGAAAAAAGCATTTAAAGTTTCACGATGTAAATCATAAAAGAGAATAGAAAAACTATATATGCACTAAGCGTGTGGTGCGTTAGGGTATAATCTTTTGGGGTGTAATCTTTTGGGGTGTTTTCTTTTGATTCTTAAGTGAACAAAAGAAATACCATAAATCATTTTGACTTAGATGCTCAGGCTATTCTTATATTCATTGTAGAAAAATCTTATGAGGAGATATTAAGAGGTTTTAGGAATTTCATGATGATTAATAGTAGATACTTAGAGATCTCTATAAAAAATATTAGGGTGATATATGAAAGATACCATGGGTATTATGAGATAATTCATGATGTAATAAAATACTTAATGATCTATATTAATGAAAGAAGTTAGATCATAGATCCTTTGCGAACGTAGGTATTTATGAGCCGAATCACATATATCTTGTGTCTTGTTGATTGATTTATTTTCTTTATTTTTATTAATGAGTTATAATTTTTGCTATATATAGAATTAAAAAAATATCAAAATTATAACTTAATTAATGAGTGTTAAACTGAAAAACATTACTTGATATCAACAACATCTTCAATTACCAAAGCTTAGTTGAAAGAATTATGAGAATAAATCACATACCAGAGCTTTGATGCCATGCTACAAACTTTCTTTGACATGTAAGAGATAGTTTTATTAATTAGAAGATGCTAAATTGGATGAACGTTAGATGATATATTTTCAAAATTTCTCGAGCAATAGATGATAATACAAAGTGATGATCTGAGAAGTGCTTTTGACAGTGTTTCTGTAAAATGTTTAACTAAGATAGACAAAACCCATTCTCTAAGCTAAGTAACAATTAGAACAGGATAAGTGCTTCTCTGAAAAGCATTGTTACAGAAAGCACTTCCAATTCAACGTTATGATATTAATCATCAGTCATACAAACAAATGACCACCGCATGTGATGGCACTGTGCACTGGCGGTTGCATGTTCTAACATTCCTTTTACAATCATGTTTCTTAAACAAACATTATATATAATAATATTAATAGGGTATTGTGATGTTACAGATTTTTTATTTTGTTGAATATTTAAAATGAGATTTTCTTGCTTTTTTTTAATCAATAGTTGACAAGTTTAGGTATCTGTCATTGACTTTCCAAATGAAATTTCAATTTCTCAAGTTCTGGATCTATCAGTGAAGTACAACTAATTTAACGAAATGCATCGTGTTTGATAACATTTTAGAAAAATCAATAAATGAGAGAAATTTAAGTCTGCACTATGTCTACAAATATTCGGACTCAAGTAATACGATGACTTAATTGAATCGAGAACTTCTTAACGAACAGAAATTATTTATAAAAAAATGGTTCTGTAATTGAGAAACCATGTTTGGATCTAACTGAAATCAACAAATGCAGTGTGGACAAGAATTTAGATGGCAGGATCACAGAAGAAGAGGTGAAAGAGGTAAGATTTAATAGAGATTTGTTTTTTGAAAAAAAAAACACAAATCTAATCATAAATTAGTAATTCCCTAAGAAGAAAAAAATTAATTTGAAACTAATTATGAATGTATCTTTTGATTCCAGATTATTGCTGTAAGTGCATCCTCTAATAAGCTGTCAAAAATCCAAGAACGTGCAGAGGAACATGCAGCTCTTATCATGGAAGAACTTGACAAGGATAATCTCGGATACATTGAGGTCAACCCATTTTAGCTCACTCTAGATTGATAAAGAAATAATATACTGATCATAAAAATTTTCTTCCGCACGTTTTAAATATGGCATAATGAGCTATGCGATGTTAAGGCCTAACACTTTTGGTGTGCGTGTGTTATGCAGCTGTACAATCTGGAAATGTTACTGCTTCAAGCTCCTAGCCAATCAGCAAACCTGGTAAATGATAGCGGCATTTTGAGCCAGATGCTGAGTGAAAGATTGGTGCCTACCAAAGACAGAAATGTGATCAAGAGATGTTACAAAGGGCTAGCCTACTTTGTCCAGGACAATTGGAAGAGAATTTGGGTGATGTTAACTCTGGCTCTCAATCTGTGCAGGACTTTTCACCTGGAAATTCATTCAGTATAAGCATTGAGCTGTATTCGATGTCATGGGCTACTGTGTTACCACAGCTAAAGGTGCAGCTGAGAACACTAAGATCAACATGGCACTAATTCTTCTTCCAGTGTGCAGAAATACAATTACTGGGCTTAGAAGCAGGACAAAGTTAGGGGTGGTTGTCCCCTTTGATGATAATATCAATTTCCACAGTTTGACAACGACCCATTTGAAAGTGCTTCTAGAAACCACACTTGTTATGTGCTTCTTCAAAATTCATAAGCATTATTATTAAAAGAAATGTAAATTTGTATAGGTGGTTGCTCTAGGGATTGCAATTGGAGTTGGCCTGCACGCGGGTGCACATTTAACCTGTGATTTCCCAAGGCTGCTGCATGCAACAGATGAGGAATATGAGCCAATGAAGCCATTTTTTGGCGATGACCGGCCGGAAAATTACTTGTGGTTCGTCAAAGGGACTGAGGGCTGGACTGGGGTGGTGATGGTGGTGCTGATGGCCATAGTTTACACATTAGCACAACCTTGGTTCCGCCGCAATCGGCTAAACCTCCCTAAAACCCTGAAGAAGCTCACTGGATTCAATGCCCTTTGGTACTCACATCTCCTGTTTGCTATTTTCTATGTACTATTCATCATACACTGTTAATTCCTCTACCTCTCCAAGAAATAGAACAAGAAAACTGTAAGCTTCTAAAAAAAACCTGTAGTTAACACACCCGAATATTCTTGCAAAATCTTATTCTTTTCAAATTGGATCTACAATGTGGTGTATTTTGTTCCAATCCTATTATACGCCTGCGAACGCTTGATTCGAGCATTCGGGTCTGGCTGCAAATCAGTGAGGATTCTGAAGGTACATTAATCTATCATCCTGAAATATAAGAACACATAAATTCTGGTCTTACAAAATGGGTAAATGTAACAATTTTCATTTCTGCAACTCAGGTTGCAGTGTACCCTGGAAACGTGCTGGCTCTGCATATGTCCAAGCCACAAGGATTCAAATACACAATTGGCCAGTACATATTTGTAAACTGTGCAGCAGTTTCTCCATTTCAAGGGTAATTTCAGGATTGAATTGCAGAGTCATTTGACTTGACAACAATCGTACAAGGGTCAGTAATAACAACTATGCATATTTTTCTCTGCTGCACACAGGCACCCTTTCTCCATTACTTTAGCTCCTGGAGATGATTATCTCAGCATCCATATCCGTACCTTGGGTGACCGGACATCTCAACTCAGCCATTTTCGCTAAGGTAAAATCTCGAGTTCTAATTGATTCAACTGGTAAAAGCTTTTGAGACAGTACAAAAGGTTTTGGTTCGAATCCCGCTACTTGATAATATTGCTTCCTTCTTAATAGGTATGTCAGCCTCCCTCAATCGATCAAAGTGGCTTGTTAAGAGCAGATATTGGGCAAGCTGATAACAAGCCTAGGTAAAATTTCATATCCTGTAATTGGTTATTGCTTCGTTTTTTTTCTCTAGTTTAGATTTGGTACTATTTAGAAGTTTAAGGATTGAAAAAAAGTTGCAGATGATTCTGCTTTCTGTTGTATTATTCAACTTGCCCAGATTACACAGTATGCTCAGTTTTTTATATACTATTGTGTACAACCCTTTAGGGCTTAAGTGTTATTTACATGAAAAATATAATTAGAAAAATAACAAGAATACGAATCATTGATTATGTTGTACAATATGTGCTAAATTGATGTTGATGCAAAATTGCAGAAATTTGTTGTGTAGCATAATTGTCTGTTTTGTCCTCTTCTAGCTTATGAATAAGTTGAGTAGTATCCAATTGTTCCAACCTCCAACTAGGCTCAAACTCAGCAGAAACATCAGCATGGTCTTCCTTGATCATCTGGTATAATGTTAAGCTTATTTTTGAGAAAGTTGAACTTGTCAACTGACAAAGGTTTGGTTATAATATCTGTTGCCTGTTCCTTTGATGATATATACTTGATTTATAATTCTCCACTTGAAACTTTCTCTCTGACAAAGTGCACATTAATTTCTATGTGTTTAGTTCTCCCATGAAATACAGAATTTGCTGCTAAAGATGCAGCACTAGTGTTGTCACACCAGTTTCTTGGCTTAAACTTAAATTTAATTCCCAATTCTAGGAGTATATAGCACAACCAAGTTATTTCTGCATTTGTATGAGCTTAGGCTCTATACTCTGATTCAGCACTCGATCTTGCTACTACTTTTTATTTTCTAGAGCTCCAAGACACAATATTTCCACATATGAAGATGTTGTAACCACTCACTGACCTTCTATCATTTCCATCTACTGCCCAGACAGCATCAGAGAAGCCTTCCAGCTCACGATTACCTCTATTTGAGTAATAGAGACCATGATTAGGAGTACTCTGAAGATATCTCAGAATTCTTTTGCAACATTGTCAATGTTCTTGCTTAGGATTTTGTAGATATTGACTTAATTTGTTTACACAGAAGGCTATCTCTGGTCTAGTCATGGTGGCATAATTTGTTCAGTCTTCTAATCACACTTCTGTAAAGTGTGTTGTCATGAAAATCTTTCCCTTCTTCCATTGTGAATTTCACACTTGTGCTTATAGGTGTAGGTATACCTGTACAATCATGCATACCAGTTAGATCCAAGAGATCCAGGATGTACTTGGTTTGACACAAATGCATTCCATCTTTGTCTCTTTTTATTTCCATTCCAAGGAAATAGCTTAGTAATAAGTATATCATCTATTTATACCAGCAAGATGACAAGGCTATTTCTATTTCTTGAAATGAATAAGGATGTGTCTGACCTTGAGTTTGTGAATTCCCAACTTATGAGTGTTGTTCTCAGCTTCTCATACCAGGTCCAAGTAGCCTGCTTCAAGCCATAAAGAGCTTTTTTTGAGCATGCATACATGATTTGGTTTGTTTCTGTCAACAAACCCTTTTGGTTGTGATACATATACTTCTTCCATTAGCTTCCCATTTAGAAAAGCAATGTTAATGTCTGCTTGTTTAATGTCTCAGCCATAATGCACAAGAAGACTAACCACCAACCTGACAATTGCTGCCTTTACTACAAGGCTGAAAGTCTCTGTATAATCCATACCAGTTGTTTGATTAAATCCTTTGGCTACCAACCTAGCCTTGTATCTGTCAATGGATCCGTTTGGTTTGTACTTCACCTTATAGACCCATTTGTGCCCTATAACTTTCATACTAGGTCTTTGAGGTACTAAGCTCCATGTTTCATTCTTTAACAATGCTAGGTACTCATCTTCCATAGCTGATTTCCAGTTTCTATCATTCAAGGCTTCAGCAACACTTAAGGGTATATTGACAGTATCTGGAATCTGTTTGGTAGTGAGATAGATCTTGGGTTTATAGATTCCCAACTTTGATCTTGTTACCATTGGATAAGTGTTTAAGAGCTCTTGGTATTGGTTCAGTATTTGTTCAGTTGGATGTGTATCGGTGTCTGCTGGACTTATTTATATGCTTAGCTTTTTATATACTATTGTGTACAACTCTTTAGGGCTTGGGTGTTATTTACATGAAAATACAATGAGAAAAATAACAAGAATACGAATCATTGATTATGCTGTACAATATGTGCTGAATTGGTGTTGATGCAAAATTGCAAAAATTTGTTGTGTAGCATAATTGTCTATTTTATCCTATTCTAACTTATGAATAAGCTGAGTAGTATCCAATTGTTCCAACCTTCAGCTAGTCTCCAACTCAGCAGAAACATCAGCACGGTCTTCTTTTTTAACTTCTCTAATCAAGATTTTGCCTCAGGGACTAAGCAAGTTGTGTTTTTTAACAGAATTGCAAAACTCTTAATTGATGGTCCCTATGGAGTTCCACCACAAGACTAAAAAAAATAAGATGGCCTTCTTGTCGACCTTGGGATTGGGGCCACTCCATTAATCAGCATAGTTAAGGATGTACTTAATAACATTAAGCAACATAAGGAAATAGAAGGAATAGTAGACAACAGCTTCACCAAGAATAATAATAAAAAAAACCTTCTGCTATCAAATGAGCTTATTTTTATTGGGTCACTCGCGAGCGAGGCTCCTTCCAGTGGTTCAGAGGGTTGATGAATGAGGTTGTGAATTACGATCTAGATGGTGTAATCGAGCTTCATAATTACTGCACTAGTGTCTGCGAAGGAGATGCAAGATCAGCTCTAATCACCATGCTTCAATCACTTCACCATGCTAAAAATGGTGTTGATATAGTTTTAGGCACAAGGGTGAAAACACATTTTGCTAGGGCCAATTGGAGAGCTGTTTATAAGCATGTAGCTATCAAACACAGTGAAGAAAGAGTTGGTAAGTCTTTCCCTAATCTCGATTTACATATCTAATATAGAACTATTCTTTAAAATGTCATCGTATTAATTTATACAATTCTGTGTAATTTGAATATACTTGATAATGGGGTAATGTCCTTTTTGTCCAGTTAAAGGGGTTTAAAGTGGGTTCAAAATCATTAAAGTGATTAACTTTCATGAATTGTAATTAAGCTAATGATGGTTATGCTTTTTTTGAAATTACAGGGGTGTTCTATTGTGGTGCTCCTGGATTAACTGGTGAGTTGAGGCGATTAGCTCAAGATTTTTCTCGGAAAACTACCCCCAAGTTTGATATTCACAAAGAGAACTTTTGAATTTGTCGTTAGTGTGTGTCTGCTTTTTTCTTTTTTCTATTTTCTATTTATTCTTTTGTAAATGTCATATAATTTTCTTTCTGGGTATACATGTAATGGCTGCTGTGTTGAATACTTACATATTAATGTAACTAAATTTATGTCAGGTTTACTAAATTTCCCTTCTTATTACTAATATTTTTCGCCTATCACTCGAGTAACAAAGTGGTGAATGAATTTACGTTTTAACCTTTTCTCATTCAAACGAAAAAAAAAAATCTTTCTTAAAAAATATGAGAGAAAGTTTGATTTATTGTGAATCAATCCACATGGTTCATTTGCATTAAGATGATAATTAGACTCCAAGAATTTAATTGACCTGTTTAATGCTATTATGTAATAAGAGTAATTCTAAGAATTATATTCTAAATTGTATTACAAAAAATAGAATATCAAATAAATATTAAATATAATAAATAATTTTAAAATTTATATTATTTTATTATTTAATACATTATTTTTTAAAATATAATTTAAAATACTTAACATTACTCATTTAATAAATATCAATAATCTTTTTTTAGATAACACATATATATATATATTTTAAAAGAGTGAACTCATGAACATATGCGAGCATTTTATAATATATTAATATTATTTTAATAATAAAAAAATAAAAAATAATGTCAAATAGTGTTTTAGAGCTCACCAATGAGCTTCGTCGCCTAGATTTATTCTATATATATATACTATTCATATGACAAATGAAAGGGAAAAATGATTGCCAGGTCTCTTTAATTTAGCTAAATTATCTTAAATATCATTTAATTTTAAAATTATTTGAAAGACTTCGTTAATAAGTGTTTTATGATTTAAACACCTCTTAAAAAAAGTTTTTAAAATAATTTTAAAATTAAAAAAATATTTAATTAAACACCTTTTAAAAAAGAGTTTTTTAAATAATTTTAAAATTAAAAAAATATTTAAGATAATTGAGCCATGGAGATCCAACGATCATTTTCGCCAAATAGAAGTAATGAAATGTAAAGAGTCAATAGCAATAAAAGTTCCAGACAAGTCTCTGGAACTGATTCCAAATGCTAGCACGAGCTTTCCGGGAAAATTCAAGGAAAGGAAAAATGGAACAAATATCTCCCGGAAAATGAACATTTTCCGAGAAACTTTTAATTTAATCGCATCTATTTTCCTTTATTAAAGTTGGCAGACTTAAATTGGTGGGGAGCATTAAATAAGACCACTAGTTTTGCAATTAATTCAATAAATAAATAGTAAGTTTATATTTTTATTCTGAGTGTTTTCCCTTCCCTTGCAAAGAAAGCTCATAAAACCCACTTTAGCAAACCACTGGCCAAAGAAGAAAAAACCCTAATCATTCAATTTGATTCTTATTTTGATTTAATCTCAATTATATAACAATTTATTTAAAAAGTGTATTATAATAAAATTTATGTCATCATATTTATTGATATTTATTTGTAATTAAATAAAAAAATGTACATGATTAAAATTTAATAAAATAATACAGTGCAATACTTAGTCCAGATTTTTTTTTTAAATAAATTACTTCTTTTCTCATCGTCAATCCGATCCTATTTGTAAGCTTTTTTTTTAGACTATTCAAATCAATATTTATTTTTATATTAACAAAATTCGATATGCAAATCAATTTATTTTGTTGTTTATTTTACATTAATTTTTTATATTTTGAATAATTAGAAGCAAATACCTGTAAATGTAATCTCAGCTAGCAAAAAAAGGAATTAAGCAAAAGGCATCAAATGCTAAAATGATAGGTGTCCATTACGAGAAAAAGTAGAGACTTTAAAAATATTTATAATAATTAAATTAAAATTTCATAAAAGCAGGTACTATTGCCACCCCATCAAGCACCAAACTCTAGGCCCTACTTGATGTTTCCTCCCTCTCTCTCTCTTTCTCTTAAAGCCCTTTCAGTTTCATTCCTTTCTTCTTAAGCACTTGCAACTCACTTTCTTTCTTTCTCTCTCTCTCTTTGAAAAGCCCTTAAGTTTTGAGTTCTTAAGCATTTCAATTTTCTAACTCAAATCAAACCCTTTGGCCTTTTGCATATTCTCTCCCTCTCTTACAAACCCACCAGAACTAGCTGTCTTGTTTTGTGCTAATGGCAACAGCACCATCAGAAGCTAAAGCAGAAGTTAAAGCTGAAGCTAAGGGTAAAGAAGTTGAAGAAAATAAGGCACACCTTAAGTGCAAGGTAATAAACTATAAAAGCATGCTCCTCTTCTTCAAAATTCATTCAACTTTCACATGTTTTTTTAAGTTTGTAAATATTCTTTTATTTTTCTTTTAATTGACCTTGGTTTCTTCGGTTTTACAGACATGGGTGTTGAAAGTTTCCATCCACTGTGAAGGTTGCAAAAGGAGAGTCGAAAAAATCCTAACAAATATTGATGGTACGTAGCACCCAAAACACCCTGTTACTCTTTGAAAGTTTTCATTTTTGTGTTTTTTTATATTCATTTTCATTGAGTTTTTAAATTTTCTATTTTTCTCTCATTTGGATCCTGTTCTTTCCTTTTACTACTGATGTTTTGCTTTTTCTTTGTACTATATAGTAAGTTATATTCTATTTCAGCTGAAATCTCAAAGCATTGTCAATTTTTCTCAAATGGGTTTTATCCATTTTTGGTAAAATTTCCTTCCATATTTTCTCAGATTTTTTTTAAGTTTTCATTGCAACTGTAGCTATTCCATCTTTAAATCCAAATATTATATTTCTCTTTTTTTTTTGGTCTCGTTAGGGTTTTTCATTTTCCTCAATACATCACCTTCCTCTTTTACCTGTTTGCTAATTTTCGTTCTGTTTGTTTTACAGGTGTTTATAAAACAGATATTGATTTGAAGCAACACAAAGTCACAGTAACAGGAGACGTAGATGCAGGGACTCTGATCAGGAAACTGGAAAAGAAGGGGAAGCATGCAGAGTTATGGCCTGAAATTAAAGCTGAGCAAAAAGAGAAAAAGCAAAGCAAAGCTAAGAACAAGGAGAAACAACAATTACAAAGCGACCAAGAAAGCTGTGACGAAGGCAACAGTCCATCAGCAGCAGATAAAGAAACAGTGAAAGTTGAAGTTCCAAATCCAGAACCAGCCTCTAAAAGCAAAGAAAATGAAAATGGGGGCACTGTTCATGTCAAAGTTAATGAAGGTGGTGGTGGTGCAACCGGCAAAGCCAATGGACAGGTCAAGGAGTCAAAGCCTGAGGTCAAGCAGTCTGTGACCTCACCGGCAGTTGGCCCGCCACCGGTGGCTGACAAGAAAGTTGGTGGGGAAAGTGAGGGTGTTGCTGAGAAAAGTGGTGATGGTGGTAGCAGTGGCAGTGGAGGTAAAAAGAAGAAAAAGAAGGCCCATAAAGGGAATAACGGCAATCATAATGCTGCTACTGTTGATGGCGAACCTTCTGCTGATGCTGCACCAGCAGGTACTGGATCACCACCCATTCATGGGCCTTTCCAAGGACCAATGCCAACTCCAGCCAGTTACAGTCATCCACATCAGTATGGGTATCATTATCCGCCACCAGCACATTACAATGCACCCCCAGTGTATGCTGTGAGTTACAACACGGCATACCCCAGGACTAGCTACAGTACATCGTATTACGCTCCACCAACACCGTATTCATACGCGTATATGCATCCGGGCACTGGCACTGAGCTTCCACCGTCTGATATCGATTCTTATTCATCACAGCCGTCCGATTCGTTCGAGATCTTTAGTGACGAAAACCCAAATGCGTGTTCAATCATGTGAGATGATCAAATGTTTTAAGTGAAAATGATGTATTGGGACATTTTATGGATATAGAGCTTATACTACTTGTATAAGTTAAATGCGGGATGATTTTGCAATGTAATGTAGATAAAGAAAAAGGAAGATTGTAGCTTAGGTTAGGGGAAAATAAGGGCAGGCTTTAGAGGCCTTTGGGGAGTTTTTCACTTTAGTGGGTCTTGACTCTTTAGCTTTTTGTATGTAGTACTTTCTACTCTTTTAAGGTAATTGGCTTTAAAAAGTTTGGTAGTGTAGTGTTTTAGCCTTGTAACGCTTAGTTGTTATGTAGGCCATTCTCTTGCTCTCTTAAGTGGAAAGTAGATTTGGAATTAATTTTGGCTTTTTTTGGATGGTGATTAATGACATGTTACAGGCTATTAAAGCATGGATGCTTTAATTTAATGGGTCTAAGAGATCTTAATGTTTTGGAATACATGTGGCAAAAACATATTGGCTTGAAATCTAGATGGGAGAAAGGAAAATGAAGTTTGACCAATGAAAATTTATCAATAAACTCCCATTGTATATGTGTCATTGTCGTTTAAGATTAATTAGATCTTCTCTTCTTTGTTGTTTGACTGGTTGATGAACCTTTAAAACAATCTTTCTGATGTGTAAAGTTTTATTTTGAACTGGAAAGATTAATTTACAAAGTGTAAGGATACTGGTTTTTGTATTGTCCCACTTTTGAAAAATACTTTTCTTATTAGAATTGTTTTTAAAACTTAGTTTTCAAAATTGAGTCAAAGCTATTACTACATGGAAGTGTGATGTGAGAGTTAGGGCTTTTTTCTCTTTCGAAAAGAAGTCTCCTTAATTTTGTTTCATTAAAACTGTTTTTGAAGTGTGTGATGAGTCAGATGACTGTCTTCCTTCTCAGAGAGGCGGAGGCCTATTGCTTTTGTTAAATTTTTTCTCTCTCCCTCTCTTTTTCTCTCTTATTCTTACTTTCAACCTTTTTAGTTTTTCTATGCAGAAGCTTGCTAGCCTGTGAACTGCGAGGCATGGCCTGCGCCTCCCACTTCGGTGTTAAAAGCGAAGCTTTAGGGGTTGCATTAATTATGTAGCTTATACGACTTGTAATATTAGTTTAATAAATTTAGACTTTTTATATAATTTATAATATATTATAAAATTTTAACACGTATCTCAAAAACTCACTATATAACAGTTATAACTCACTAAATTCTCATATGTCCCTTTTCTTTCTTTCGAAGCTCTCTCAAATTGCTCTTTGGAATCGGGAATGAATCTACAAAGCAAATAAATCATGCATCTTAGAAACAGAATAAATTCATTAAGTGTATTTTATTACTTCTGCTTTCTGCTTTGACTGTTTTCTTGACCCAATCCTCTGTTTGTTTTATGTATGCAGTCAAAAAGAAGTGCTTTTTCCACTAACCCACTTGGTAAAATTGACCTAGGGTACTTTTTCCATTTGTTACATTATTAGTTTTACCCAAAAAAAATTGTTCATAATGGAAAATTATCCGATTAATTTTTAATGTTTTGTTGAATTAATCAATTAATTTCTATAAAGAAAAGGCCAAATATAGATTTTCTCTATTCATTAGAATAAGTTATACAAGTCAACAGGAAACTATCAGTTGATGGGTGCTTTCATATTATCAAAACCATATTCTCTTTACATGGGGTATCATTCCAATTTCTTAAATCTTGAAACAAAAAGAAGATATAGACTTCAAAACATTTTCCACAACTTAGATCAGAAGTTGAACAAATGAAAGACCAATAAGCCACCAAATGAGTCCCTTAAATTATCCTCTTTCTTTTTTTGTTTTTCAGTGTCTAGAAAGCTCCATCTTTGGCCTTTTTTATTCTCTTGGCCACTAGATGTGAAGAGGTCATTTGACATTCCAAGCAGCTTGACAGCAAAGGAACCTTATTATTTTATTCTGATTCCAATTTGAGGTGTCCATATATTAACAATTACAATTTTCTTTGCTTTTTTTTTTTCTTTTTTTCAAATTCAGGCTAATCAGTACTTAAAAATTAAGATATGATTAAAAGGTGTTAAATCAACTTAGCAACTGGTGCCTATATATATATGAAAGTTTGTTGAAATGGAATGTCTTAGGTACCCCTAGTACTGTGGAGAAAATTTTCTATTCACATGCTCTATGATCACAAGGTTCAAAGTTAGTATCCAAATTAATAATGCTTAAGATATTAATTATGACTAAATAAAGTGACGACCTAGATTAGATTACGCTAACAAAATTTTAAAGTAATAACTTAAATTAGTGTTAAGGATTGAGCGTTTGTCATTGATTTAAAAAATTAATCTGTTGAGTAATGTTGTCTATTTATTCATATATATTTAAAATTTATCTAATTTTTTATTTGATGCGAGAAGTGACATTATGCTAAACTAACAAATTCTTATTTTGAGTTGGTCTCAGATAGATTTTTTTAGCTTTTTTGATTGATTTTCATCTTATAATGTTGGGGTTTAGAGATTAAAAAATGGCTAATTTGGATTATTTAACAATAGGGAGTGAATGTAGGGCAACTCTGATTACAAAGGGAGTGATGAGATTTGTTGAATTATGGACAGAAATGAAAATGATTCATGAGAGAATCTTTATCCATGTTAGAAAAGATAAAATATAAAAGAAAAAGATAACAAAAATAATAAAGAGAAATTGTAAAACTTGAAAGACTACATTATTATTATAATATTGTGTATTACAATGTTACAGAGACAGCCTTTATATAGGTTTTAGGTTAACATAAATAAAGAAATATAAATACATAAAAGGAAATTAAAAATAACCTATTAATTATAAAATATATATGGTAGGTGATTAATATATTGATATTCTATATCTTTAATATCCCCCCTCAAACTCAAGTAGAACTTTGAGTTTAAAAAAAAATATTTTTTATTGTAATGGTGGGCATTGAGAAAATCAATCACTTGCGGATGCAGACGCGTTGAATGAAACTTGAAACCAATCGTTGCGAGTGCAAGTGCGTTGCCAACCACTGCGAGTGCAAACGCGTTAATAAAGAAACAGAAAATCAACCGTTGCGAGTGCAAGTGTGTTGTCAACCACTGCGAGTGCAATCGCGTTGATAGAGAAAAATCAACTGCTGCCAGTGTAAGTGTGTTGAGAGATTATTCCACCAATTTATTTGAAAATTGCAAAAACAAAAAAGGAAATAAAAATCGATAAAAATAAAAAATTACAAAATGACCCAAAACTTAGATAAATTATAAACTGTCCATATAACTTTGAAAAGTTTGCAAAAAGACCCCTATTGTAAATTGGATCACCGAAATTTCAAAAAGGAGACCTGGAACTGATAGATCCAGCGGAGGGGAGTTGAATGGAGCCGACTGTGAGAAGAAACTCGCCGAAAAATGGCGGAGATCTAAGGTGGACGGTGGCGGACGACAGCTCTGTTCAGAGGCGCGTAGAGACGCGTGTAGCTTCGGATCGACAAGATTCGGTGTCATTGGAATCTCCAGTTGATTCTGAGTATAGTCGTCTGGGTGGTGCATGCTAACGCGCCGAAAATCAATCGGAATCTAAGGCTAACAGTAACGGCAGCGGAGAGTTTAGTCGGCGCGTGAAGGAGCGTGCGACGGCGGAGAAGCTTGATTCCAGTGGGATTCAACTGGTCGACAGCGTTTGAACTTTTTGGGTTGGGCGGTGTTGATTACGACGAACTTTCGGTGATATTCCGGTGAAACTCCGGTGAACTTCCTAAGAGTTTCCGAAAAAATTTCAGCAAATTTCGCCGAACAATAAGACAGTGAAATAATTGAACCGTAGACTTTGATATCATGTTTAAAAAGATAAAAGATAAAGATAACAAAAATAATAAAGAGAAGCTGTAAAATTTGAAAAACTATATTGTTATTATAATATTGTGTATTATAATGTTACAAAGACAGCCTTTATATAAGTTTTAGATTAACATAAATAAAAATATATAAATACATAAAAAAAAATTAAATATAATCTATTAATTATAAAATATATATGATAGGTGATTAATATATTGATATTCTATATCTTTAATAATCCAAAAACAAATATTCAAACATTCACAAGTTAAAGTTCAATTCATCAATGTCAATTTCTATCACAATTTGCATTATTGCATGATTTTTGTTCTATCTTTTTTCTCTTTTTGGAAGCAGTTTCCAATTATAAGGAACCCGTTTCCTTCAATCCCAAATCTTGCATCTTCCTTGCCAACCCTTTCACTAACTTTGCAAATATCAGTAGCTCTTTGTGATTCTGATCTTAATGTTGGGTATGTAAAGTTTAATCATCACCTTAATGTTGTTTACGTGAAAATGTTTGTGTTTGCTTATTTTTCATTTATGCTTTGTTTATTATTATTATTGTTTTCGATAGTAATCAATTAAGGTTTTATCTATAAACTTTAGGAAAAAAATAATGCACGACAAATTCTTTTTCAGCGGTCTAATTAAATAACAAAACACACAATAAAACATAAGCAATCTTTTTAAGGCTATAATCATAAAGAATGATGACCATAGTAGTCTTAACAAAAATTGCAGACAAACTGTATTGAGCCACATGCCCAATTGAAAAAAGCAATTTAGGTAGTTAAAATCAACCCCACTAAAACTGTACAAAAAGGAGAGCCTCGGTAAACACCACCTACTCTCAAATCTCAACCTTTGTTTATGATCCAAAGTTAAATTTTTAATCTCAAATCATATTTGAAACAGCACATAAAGTTGAACCCATTTCATTATTATTTGCTTTAGTTGAAAGAGACAAAGGCATTAAAGAGTGGATGCCAAATTCAAGAATGATGACAAATAAATTTATGGCGTATCCCAACTTACGTTGCCACAACCAGTAACACTTTTTTTTGAATTTGTTCACGGTTTCGAGGCTTTGGACACTAGTTTGGCTGCTCAGAACATGGAGGAAAAAGATTCCGGGATCTGGGTATTCTTGCTTCATCCTATTACTAATCTAACAAATTTTATCTGTTGAATCAATTAGCATTCATTATAAAGATAAATGTAACAAGATTTTTAACTCAAGGTATTTTAAAAGGAATAGAATTTCATTGATGTCTTCTGAAGATTGACTAATACAAACACCAAGGGATCGGGTATTTTTGGCAATACATTTTCAAAAAGCAATATGAGTATTTAAAAGGAAAAAAGAAAATGTCAAAAGGCAGTATTATATATTAGAAATTATGCAGAAAAAATATATTTTTTGTTTGATTTTTTGAAAACACTTTTGAATAGATAGAGCTTTGTGTTCATACTTTAATGCCTTAAATTAGGCATGCTAAGTGCCCAAGTATAGAAGGGATTCAAATAAAAAAATTAAAAAAAAATTGGCCTTCCTTGTTGTCTTTGTGATCACAACATGCTTTGTAGCACTGAAATGGAGGAATCAATCAATGCTTTACAGCTGATGTGAAATAGAAGATTCTTCAATAAGAAGAAATATCATCTAAGACCTTTTTTTTCTTAATGATTGTTTCACTTGTATGGATTACTGAAACGATCAGTTTTTACAAGACAAAAATACTAAGGATGTGCTTATTTTTACAGATTCAATTTTTATCTAGGCCAAGTTGCAAAACCCACCCCCCCCTATTGGACCCAAGCATCCGAACAATGTGTTTTGTTATATCACCAGCAAAACGAGCTCCCAAGATATATCTTTAATTTTCAACCAATCGTCAAAAAGCAATATATGCACATGACAACAATTCAATAGAAAGAGAACATCAAAACTCTCTTCAAATTAGGGTGCTAAGTACAGTAATAGAATGAGTCATTCTATCATGAATATCCTTAAGTTTTCATCTAATTTCATTGATCCATACTAATTTAAAAAATAAAAAATGATGTCTAATTATTAAAAAATATTTCGTTAACTCATTTCATTAGAGTTAACAGAATCTGTGAAAAGTTTAAATTAATTTTTTAAAATTAAAAAGGCAGCAAAAGGTTCTTTTATCCCTACATAACAAATGAAAATAAATAAATTTTCATAAAAAATTTAACTTTTCAATAATATATATTTTTTAATAATATAATAACTTCTATGATAAAATGAAACTAATGCGTCCAAATAGAATCCATCTCAGCGTTACCAAAACAAATCAATTTTGTACCCATTTTCAATACAAAAAAAACCTATTTGATAGGTCTCAACAATTTGTAAATACTAAGCGATGTTTCTCTTTGAGCGAGAAAGTATCGCAAGATTTAATAAAAATTAAATACTGCTTTTCATTGACAGCCCTTGGTTGCTTAAATAAGTAAGCCTTAAACAAACAATTTGAAATACAAGGACACGAGCTCAACTCACGTTACTGGATGTTAAACTTACGTAAAATAACCTATGAAATACACACGTAAATTAATTATAACTGCACGAGATAATGGTGACGTAAATACCGCAACTATTGAAGACCCACTTATAACTGAGGACCCCTTTGCACGTAAAACACTCAATTGGAACAATCACGTTCTTCCTACGTGCTTGAATGACTTTGTCCCTATCTGCTACGTTGCATGCAGTATGCAGAATGATAAATTTTAAGAAAAAAGTAATTATACCAATTCGATGTGATAAGTGTAATATGTGTAATTTTGTAAATTATTTAAAGTATTTTGTATGAATATTGAGGCTTATGAAAGGATTAATCTCCATTGATAGATTAAGGAGAATTAAGCCTTGTAGCCGAAAGTGCTAAGAGGTAAATATACTAAACTTTTACTGAAATTACAATAAGCATAGTAATTATCTATGTATGATTTTGTAAATGTGCTTTAAAATATGTTTATGCCATGTCAAAGTATATTTGATATGAAATGTAAAAGACATATGTTTATGAATGTGAGCATTGACATTAAGTATGGAAATACATGTGTTTATGAAAGTGAGCTTTTAAAATAAAATGTGTTTAACAAAGAAAGTTTTTAAAGTAGAAAATGTCCATGAGATACGTTTTGTGTTTTGAGGATGTTTGAACTCACTATTTACTTAGTAGGCACCTTATGTGATTTGTGAAGCCTTTATGTGTGGCATTTCCTTCGAGATTGGTATATGTTATGTGTTCCGTATATATGAAGGATCTTATTGATACCTAAAGGAAGATTGAGTCATCACATTCGTGTGGTGGCGTATTGGTGTATGTGAGAGGACTCATCGATGATTAGGGTGAGAGTTTGTCTCTTACCTTTGAGTATGAGCATTATATATGTGTAATTTAAACCTTACTTGTACTATTCTTCTCATACGGTATGTCACCTACGAGTGACATTTGGCTCATTATGTGATATGTGATATGTGATATGTGATATGAAAGTCCTACTAAGTAGTAGTTGAGTAATGGTATTCCTAATATATGTTTTGAAAGAATGTGTAAGCGCTTACCTAACATATGATTTGATAAGATTATGGTTTTGATTTATCACAGCATATCATACACATACATTGTGTACATATATGTATTTGTATGTGATATATGAAAACCTAGTATGCTTATTGAGTTTCATACTCATTATAGTTTATGGTGATTTCAAGTAAATAAAGTACATGTGTGCTTAGCGGATTTGGCAAGGCTTCTGCTATTCCTTGGGTTACCTAAGTTGTTAAGTTGCTGATTGTTTCATTTGGGGACACATAGGTTAAGATATTTAATTTGTCCCTATTGAATAAATACTTATGTATTATTTTATTGTGTGTGGTTGTATTTGGTTTAAGTTTCATCAAGTGTGGTTATGGGTTGATTTTAAGTAAGAATTTGCAATGAATATATTCTGAGCTTCCGGTAACAAAATTACTACTGGTGACGTAGTAGAGTGTTAATCTTTAAAAAAATTTTGCGTATCTTCGATTTACTAATTGCCCCAGTCATAATTCAATTGTTATAATTTTGAAAAAAATTGAAATGAATATTTAAATATTATCAATAAATGTTTATGTTTATATTTTAAACATGATACCAACCCGTAACAAGAATTTAAGAATATACTAGAAACATTAAGATTGTATGTGTGCTAAGGATTCTTATGTTGAATTAAAATTTAAAATTTTATGTAATATTATTTATGAGTACACATTATTAAATGAATGTAAGTTATGTCGTATATCCAATCTTTTGAGTCTGAGACGTGACGAGGAAGCACCGTGGAGCTCGTCCAACATATACTCAACTATAGGGATCGAAAATCAGTCTCTAATGGTTGCGGCATTAAGCGCACAATAATCCATACAAAAACGCCAATTCCCGTCTTTTTTCTTCACTAGTAAAATGGGTGATGAAAAGGGGCTAGTGCTGTTCGAATTAGCCCGAATCGCAACATATCTTGGACCTGTACGACCGAACATTAATTGGTTCGATTCTTTTGTTAAGCGTGATACTGTGGTTGACCTCCCGTGTTTGTGGTAGGCTCGAGGGCTCGATGAACAGATCAAAAAATTCCTGCAATATTTTCAGCATGCTTAGATGGATATTCCTTGGTGGTTCCGTTTGGGATACCTGGAAGCATAATACAAACAATGCCTGGGCTGGGTGAATTTCCTTGGATAGCTCATTTATTGATGCCGCTCAGATGTTCTACCCATCGATGCTGGTTAACCTTCTGGTTTGGTTTTCCTAAAAACATTCCATGGTCAACCGTTTCTAATTGCAAACCACGGAGCCAAGTATCTCGAGCCATTGAATTCCTAACACTATGTCCAACCCTGTGATAGGTAAAGAGTAGAGGGTTAAGGAAAAAAAATGCCCTGGATGTCCATTTGTACCTCTTCAAACCGCCCTTGACATTTGAGAGTTTCTCCATTTGCAACTCGAACATTGAAGGTTTTTATCAACACTACCAGTAACCATAGTAGGTTGGCAATACGCTCACTAATGAAATTATGAGTCGAAACGCTATCGACCAATATAATGACGTCGTAGGAACCTATTATGGCAACTATTCGCATGGTTTAGGGCGCGGTCCATCCTGATAATGCATGCACCGTAATCGCTGGTTTGATGAGCTCTTCATAACTTTCCTGGGTTGGTTGATCTTCAAGATTATTGTCACACACAAGTGTGTCATTGCTAGCGTAACCTTCCAGCATGAGTATCCGAGGTCCTTGACATTTGTGCTCTGCAGTAAATCGTTCATTACAATTAAAACATAAGTTCTGGGCTCTCTTCTGCTACATTTTCTCCCAGGTGAGTTATCGAACAGGATTGGTAGGGGCTGGTGGTGCTGCTCGAGTTGCTATCAGAAAAGCTATGGGAGCTCGCACTGGTGGTGTAGGTCATGTGAACCTCCTTTGTCTCACTAGTTGGTCATCTCTCATTTGTGCGAAGCGAATAGCATCTTTTAACGCCTGCGGTTTAAACATACAAATCCCGTCGAAGATCTCCATCTTTAAACCACCCATAAATGTTCCCACAAGAGTCTTTTGTGTCCATCCTCTAACCCAATTGCCTAATTGTTCAAATTCTTGCTAATATTCACGCAGAGAATTAATCTACCTGATTCGTGAAAGAGCTTCATCAAAATCTTCGCAATCCGAAGGCCCAAAGCCCAAAGTTCATCTTCAAAATCAGTCCATGAGAGAACTTGTCCTTCCTCTTGGAATATCCTGCGTATCCATTGCCACCATTGGTTGCCATTTCCTTCCAAGTGGTAAGAGGCCAAAGAAACCTTCGAGGTTTCGAGAGTGTTCTGGAACTCAAAAAATTGAGTCACACGATTGAACCACTCTGTCGGATCATCTCCTGAGAATCGCAAAAATTTTAACTTCGCCATTTTGGAGGATACAACAAGTCGTCCCCCATTATGACCTTTACAGCGTAGGTTATCATGATATGGAGGCTCCTGGTCTACAAGGAGTACATCAGCAAGACAGTTAAAGGTCTTTTCTAAATGGTGCAGCCTATTCGTCATACTGAGCTCTATTATGTGTAGCTCGTCTTGCACCTCACCAAGGCCAGCCTCCAGATGCTCAATATGTTCTTTATTGGTTCCCATTAAAAACTTGAAATTGTGCTTTGATACCAACGATAAGTCCCACCAATTTGTAAATACTAAGTGATGTTTCTTTTTGAGTGAAAAAGTACCGCAAGATTTGATAACAACTGAATACTACCTTTCATTAACAACCATTGGCTGCTTAAATAAGTAAGCCTTAAACAAACAATTCAAAATACAAGAACACGAGCTCATGAGATAATGGTGAGGTAAATAACGCAACTATTAAAGACCCACTCATAACTGAAGACCCCTTTGCACGTAAAACACTCAATTGGAACAATCTCGTTCTTCCCACGTGCTTGAATGACTTTGTCCCTATCTGCTACGTTGCTGCATGCAACGATCTTTCATGTACACTCTCAACTCATATATTTCGGATTCAGCCTGTGCCCCTCTCTGATCGCCTTGGCCTGTCACTATTGCACACAAAAATAATAATAAAACGAAAACTGAATTAAATAAAAATTTTGTTTTTTCTTAAAACATTCTTCTGGCTCCATTGACACTGCTATTGTTGTTATTGTAACCAGCAAACAATGGAGATTGAGACTGATCTTCTCCCGGAGGACCAGGCTTCAATTCCAGCTTTTTGTCCTCTAATGATGTTGTATTGCTTACAAGCCATTCTTGGTCCTTAGAGATTAGTTTGAACAATTGAGGATACTCTTCCATCTTTCGTTGTCAACAAAGGAAATATAAACGAAAGACACTATAATATGCTTCAACTCTTGGGTAGAAAATGAACTGTTAGTGCAGAAAAATAATTAAAATTTATAATGTACAAAAGTCACTACAACTTCAACGAAGAAACAGATTGGAATCATTTGGAAAAGCATAATTGGAGCCAAACCATCGTTTTTCAGCAACACCCACGGCCACCAAACCATCGTCCCCAGCAACACTCACGGCCACCAACCATTTTTCAGCAACACTCAAAACTCGAATCTTCAATTTACAGAAACCAAAAAAAAAAAAACTGAAAAAAGAAAAGAAAGAAATGGTCGAATTTAACAAAAACCTTCAATTTACAGCAACACTCAATTGAATCTTCAGTTTGTTCTTCACCAGCCTCGCATTTAACAAAGAAACAGGCCAGTGCTTTAGATCACCAGCGTTGGATCCGTTCCCATCCTCGCCCTCATGGCCGGCGCTGGCCTGATCTGTACCCACGGCGCGTTCAGGGTCCCCAAGGATCTCTTTTTGGACGAGCGGCGGGATGATGATGATACTCCACCTATCGCGTGCGGCGGCTATCGAAGTGATGATGATACTCCACCAGCGATTCTGTACCCACAGGCGGCGGGATGATGATGATACGCCCAGAATAAAAAAGAAATTTGAAGTTTAAAATTTAAAATTTAAGTTCACATTATCTTAAAACAAATATTGCTTTTTTTTCATGTGTTAAATGAAGGTGTTTGCTCCTATGTCTAAGAACTTACACGCAAGAAAACACTAGTAAGAAGAAATTCTGGGCGGGATGATGATGATACACCCAGAATAAAAAAGAAATTTGAAGTTCAAAATTTCAACTTTACAAATATCTCTTTTTAGGGTTTGAAGTTTGAATTTTAAAGAAAAAAAAATGGGTTTTTAAAGTTGTTATTTAGATACATAGATAAAATTATTTGGATTGAATACAGAATATGATTGTTTGAATACAGCTATAAGAATTAGGGATAAGAGTATTTGGGAAGAAGAATGTTTAGACAATACAATATTAAAATTACAATATTACCTAAGATTAAAAATTACTATTTCCTAAACCGTTTTAACTGATGTCTTTTCAGAATTTAACAAAAATAGTCATAAAAATAGCATTAACTTTTGTTCAAGTCTACTCAATAACTATTGGAAGGATTATCAGTGGCAAAGACACCGTAATAAGAGAGTATCTCTAGCACTAGCAACTAGCCGAACGAATTGTGGAACCATAGATTTACATAGATAGGGAGTTTAGAATACGCCTTTCTAAATTAAGAAACAGACTGGCAATATATGGCATTGAAAATGGGGGCTTATACTGCCGCTACTGCTTGGGGCTGAAAACTGGACTCAATAGCCGTAGCAATAGCGTGTATCTGGATTTTGATTCCGTTGCTTTGCTTACAGAAAAAATCCAGAGAAAGTCCCAAGGATTCCATTGCTTTACAATATCTTTAGAGTATACTAATAACATTAGCACAAAAAAGAAAGAATCGGATTCCTTTTTTCTTCGGCTTTAGTTCCTGTTTCTATTTGATGGAAAACCAATCAGTAATAGATCCAATTAATTTTGAACTTCAACTATAAACAAAATGATTTTAACTGATTTCAAGTCAACCAAAATCATCTATTGTCCTGAGCTCCAAATCTTCTTAATTGGCAAATGGTACCAGGATCAACCCCCGTCACTCAAGTTAGGGCTAGATGAAACAGGAACAGCATAGAATTAAAGGCAAAATAAGCAGAACAGAGACAAGCTAAGTAGTTTGGAAACAACAATATACCCCTTTACCTAGAAGGCAATAAGAGAGGGCTCTGCAGCTCTAATGATCCGCAAAATACAATTTGGCAAGTCTGACACAACATAAATTTTATTTTCTCATGTAGCAATGCTCAACAGAAAAATCTCACAGGTCCTCCTGAAAACAGGCCTCTTTAAGAGATTCTCGGCTTCTCCTATATGAAAAATAATATTGAGATCTGCTATGCTAGAACTGAGACTATTTCCCATCAATCCACAGTTTACAAAACAGTCATTCGCAACACAAAAGAAGCTTAGCATGTAGCACCTCAAACAAAGGAAATAAATCAAAAATTCTAAGGTCTTCCATAGCCATAAAAGCAAACCATAACCATATATTAAGTTCAAAACAAAAGCAAACTAAGTACCAGGCATAATTGAGTCCAACCAAATCCATTTTTAACATGATCCAAAAAATAAACTAGAAGAAGTCATTGCTATCATATTGCCCCCCTCCAGAAGGAGAAAACTGCTTAAGAAGACAAACACTTCAATGGAAATTATTGTCGAATTTCAGCTTTCTTCTTTTGCCAAAGCCTGTCTAGGGCGCTGTCAGCATCACCCTACAAGGTTGAACAACCAAATCAACAATATAGTTCAGCAACACTTCAAAAGCACACATCAAAATCTCAACAAACTTGTCAAAACATAAATAAAACCAGCAAGAAATATTTTAATCAAGGTAACCAAATGCATGATTCTCATAATAGTTAGAACAGTGCATTTACCTCATATATCAATCAAAACTTGAAATGGGAATATATGGGAATATGCTAACAGAGACACCCAGACTCACAACTAACAAATCAGTTCTTATAAAAAAAACACCTAACAGAAAAGATCTATCTTGCTTGAAAATCCCACCACATTCTTATGGCAATTATTAAAGCTCCCTTACCCACGAGCAAATACAAATTTTCCTATATTCCACATCCCACATTCATACAACACAGGTCAGGAACACAGTCAGATAACAAAGAGTACCAAAATCCTTTCACCTCTACTGAAGTACACACAACCACAAGAAATAAGAGCTCGTTCCTTAGTATCTTGTCCACTTGACAAATAGAGTGCTAGATTATACAATCAACAGTTGAACCAGGCTCAGCATAGTACTAACTTCTTAAAGTAACAAGCAATTTTTTTTAATCTCAAAAACCACATAGAGCAAAGAGACTGGAAAAAAAAATCTTAGCAACGTCATCTACAGAGGCTTCACACAACTCGAGACCATCATCACTTCACAAATTTTCAATAGCGAGACAAGTGAATCAAGTGCGCTAGCAGACATAACTCTTTCAACAAACACAATATATACCACCACTTTTAACCTAGGGCACATTTGTATTTTACATAATTGAGAACTACAAGGAAAACATACCCAATATATAAACTTATAACTAATACAACCATAAAATTAGAGGGTACAGAACATTCACAAGATGATTTAAAAAACAAAAAACAAAACAGAAATCGAACCTGAGCGCGGACGAAACCACAGAGAGCGAAAGTGGAGAATTGGCCGGTGTAAATTCCATCGGCATCCAAGTGACCAACATTGATCTGGACGGCTGCGTGATCCTTGGAGGTGATGAGCCTGTTTGTCGCAGAGCTGCAACAGTGGCAAATAAAATTTTGGAAGAATATTATTCACAATTATTAATACAGCTTGATATAAGATAGGCAAAATGGCGCCGTTTTCCTAGATTACGTACCATTTTCTGGGGATGTAGAGATCCATGTTCTGACCCTCCTCGTTCTGCATCTTGGCCGCTCTTGTTTTTGTTGCTAACTAGAACAAATAAATCTGAACTCACCTGATTCAAACCAAATTATTAGCTATTATAAAACCAAAACAAGTTGACTGACCTAATAGAGCTTTAAAGATAAACAGAGTGAGGAAGAGTACTGAGAAGAGGAGACTCTGCAACTGCAACAGAGGCGCGCTAAGGAGAGTGGAAGGAGCTGGGAGCGATTTTATATATCTGCCATGCCAAAACCCTAATTGAAAGTTTGATTGACTAAATTGCCCTTAGAAACTACCATCTGTGGACATCGTGCTGAATGCGGTCGTTGCTTATCTTTCCTTGTTTATTTTGGCTAAAGTTAAAAAGGAAATGTTTCAAAAATAGCTCAAAATTTTAGGCAACATCCTTTTTTTTATCCACAATAAGTTAATTTTTATGTGTCAAAATAATATAAAATAAACGCAATTGACTTTATTAATAAAATATAATAATAAATACAATATTTAAAAATAAAAGTATGAAATTGATCGATTTATTTTAAATCGATCTCAATAAATACACTTTGAAATTCATAATAATAGATTTTAAGATCTATATTATAAAAAATAAATGTAAGATTATTTATATTATCGTACAATGTATTTGTTTTGTATATATAAGTCGATTTACTAATGTAATTTTTTCAACGTGTTTATTTTTTAAATATATAAATATAAAAATATAGTCTTAGTATAATATAATAAAATTGTGGAGAAAAATAAATTAAATATAAATAAAAATATGAAAATTTTGAGAACTCTTTGAATTTGTTTGCGAAATGATTAGGGGTAAGTGTCTTTGCGCCTCCTCTTTTGCGCGGGAGGCGCTTGCGGGCATGTCTCACTCGTGCACTAAATTTCCACCTTTTGTGTAGTTTTTTTTAATTTTTATTTTTTTAATAATTTATAATTTTTTAAATTTTTTCTATTACAGATGCCATCAAATATAAATCACTTATTATATATTTTGGAGATAGGTGAGAGAGCTTTAGTAATAGTAATGAGAAATATGTTGAGTGTTGAAAATTTGGTATTTTAGTTCTGATTGATGTGAATTATGATTTTTTTTTAAATATTGTATGTCGTGCAATTGAAGTTAATAATGTGAGGTATAAGGTGACTCTAAAAACTTTTATTGATGCAACGAGATTTAAGTTTAGATTAATTAAGATAGGAAACAATAATGATGTTTGATTTTTTATAAGGATCAATACAGATCGTTATGTCCCCTAAGTATAATAATGGATCTTAGAACTCCTATATATGAAGAGGATGTACAATCACCTATTTGAAACCAACCACCCTATGATAATCACTTCATGTTTGCAAGTGGTAGCAACCAAGTGAGTTACACAAACCTAACAATGTCAAATATTGTGCTTCCTACAAATTTAATGATTGACTATTATTATCTCCTTATGATGTTCAGTGATTACCCAGCTTATATGCACTACAATAATGGGATAGATGGAGATGTCGATAGTCTTGAAAATATTGATAATATGGAATAATGTGGAAGTTTGGATGATTTTCTAAAAGGTGGAGATTATTATATTTGAAATAGCTCTTGTAATGTTGAAGATAAAATTGGAGATGATGTTCAAGTTGAAAATCTTTTTTTTTTTAATTTCTTCTTTCAATACCATCGTTAGATTTGGTCATATCTGATAAGTATCGTATTTAAAAATTGATGATGTATTTATGAAAAAGTTGTATGATAGTAAAAATAAACTTCGTCAAGTTATTAGCTTGCTAACACTAAAGAGTAATCAGAGTTTTAAAGTTCAAGGTCTACAAAAGATCATTTTGAAACAAAATGTGATTACGTATGGTATTGACAGGTATAGGGAAGCATTTCATCGTATACAAAATAGATATAGATCTCACGTATCAGCTAGATCGATTGCGCAATAGTTATTGACAAGCCAAAAGATAAATTATTAAAAAATTCATAAAAAATAAGTTTGCACTAATCAGTTAACTTTACAAACTGAAAGAGATCCAAGCTGACATGCGTGAAGAGTTTAGTATGAAGATTATGTATTCTAATACTTGGTGAGTTAAAGAGCATGCATATAGGTTAATAATCGGTACATAGAATTTACTAGATTATTTCTTGTATACTGCTATGTGCTAAGATAAAAGAACTTGGGTACGATCACTTATTTAAAAATTAACGACTGCAATTACTTTAAGTATTTCGTTGTGATGCTTGGACGAGTGCATTAGAAGTTTTTAATCATTCATTCGATCGGTTATTACAGTTAATGAAGTATTTTAAAAAAGGTGTGTATCTGGATATAATGTTTATAGCCGTATGTAAAAATGAAAATAATCAAAATCATTTATTGGCATAAGAATTGTTGATTTTGAAAATGAAGGTTTTTTTTGTATGGTTTATGGCCAAACTCCCAAGAGTCCTTTGTGATATTAAAATTTTACATTTGTATTTGATCAACACGTTAGTATTGAGAAGGCTATTTGATAGGCATTTTATAATTCTTATCATGGCGTATGCATCTATCACTTGAAAAAAAATTTAGTCATAAAATATAAAATACCATCAAAGAAGAAAAAGAAATGAAGATTTTTGACTTCTCATTTTATTGTTGCAATTACATATCACCTTTTTAACTTTCAAGAACAAATTAGAAAGATAGAGGAGATGAAATATGATGCAACAAAATACTTGGAGAAGAATGTTAGTTTTCGCAAATAGGCTCGATTAGTATGAGCATTCATAAGATATGACATTATGACAACTAATATTATAAAGAGCATTAATGTTGTTGTAAACGATGCACGATCTCTTTTTGTGACAACCTTGGTTGAGTAGATACGAGAATTAATGCAAATTTAGTTTTAGACAAAGATAGGAGGCTGCAAAAAGTATGAATTCTTTCTAACAAGTTGAGCCCTTCATAAGATTTGAAAGTATAATGATAAGTCCACCTATATAACAATTCACCCGATCGATCATTATTACTTTGTCGTGAAGAACATAAGTATAGATGAAATAATGAACATCTTGGCAAAGTCATGTTGTTGCTAGAAGTTTAAATTTCGCCAACTACCTTGTGCCCATGTCATTGCAGAATGCAGACAAAGCATATTACAATATTATTATATTATGGTATTTACTCGTTCTATTACATATTTGAGTGTTTATTGCATATAGCGATCCAATCCATTCGTCATAATGAATAGTATCAAACATGTTGAGAGATGCTATCATCTTGCCTCTTATAGCACACCATCAATAAAAAAATGTGACAAATGAAGTGAATTTTATCGTAAGAGGAGGAATCAATGAAGAATGTGTACAATTGCTATAAGCAGCATAAATGTACCTGCCAAACTATCAGAAGTCTATTGCTTTGCAAAGTAGTTAACATATCATGTTATTATTATTTTACTATTTAATATTACTTGTATTTGTATAACTAATGTGACTTTTTATTAAGTTAGTCATTTTGTTATTTTTTATGTTACTATTGCAAGTGATGTTATTTAATTTTTTTTTTAAATCAAATAATTCTTTTAATTAATTAATTAATTACTTTTTATAAATTAAAACAATATAACATTGGACATTGCTTGTTGTCGTACTTATATAACTTAAATTTATCATATATATATATATATGTGTGAAATTCACGTTAATTTTAAATCCAACTTATGTATAGCATTTATTTATTTTATGATATGTGTCCATACTTTTATAGTTATCTTTTGTCTAAAAAATAACCAATTTTCAGGACCAAAATTTAAAGGCCGACACAACATTAGGTACTCAAAGAACATATAAGTAAAACCCTACAATCTCCACTATAGACTCTTTGCTAGGACTCATCCTCTCTTAACCTAATCACATTGAAGGGTGTCAAACTAGTACAACATCCTCCTTAAATCATAAAACGTGCACGCTTGAAGATAACGGGGCATAGAATGCATAATAGAGTGACATGACTTTTCATCACACTGTTAATGAAATCATTAAAGTTAAAGTCATAGATAATAATCTTCCGTTGCACTAAATCCATCTTAAGCATAATTCAATACTCACATTAGTTTATGTAAAAGAGGAGAATATGATTTTGTTGTGTTATTTATTGTAAATAAATAGTACAATATATAGGAAAAGAGACAGCTCTATATAGGAAGTCTTTTATACATAAAAGGAACATCATTAGTACTTTCATATTTTATATCTACCATATATATGCCAACTATATACATTTCAACACTCCCCCTCAAGCTGGAGCATATAAGTTATATGCGTCAAACTTGTTACAAATGAAATCAATTCGATGACCATTAAAAGATTCAGTAAGAATATCCGCTAGCTGGTTATTTGAACTAATATGATTAGTAGAGATACAACCAGACAATATCTTATCTCAAATAAAGTGACAGTTACCTTTTATATGCTTAGTCTTTTCATAAAACACAGGGTTGAATGAAATATGAAGTGCATTTTAATTATCACAAAACAACTTCATTTGTGAAATGTTTGTAAACTTTAATTTTTGGATTAATTGTTTCAACTATATAAGCTCATACGTAGCTAATGCCATAGCATGATATTCTACTTCTACACTTAACTTGGCAACAACATCTTATTTCTTACTTTCATGATATAAGATTACTCCCAACAAGAACACAATACCTGATAGTAGACCATTTCTCTAATAAAGATTTTGCCCAATCTGCATATGAGTATCTCACAACTTGTGTGTGACCCTTATTCTCATACAACAATCCTTTGCCTGGCGTGCCTTTGATATATCGTAAAATTTGGATAATTGCATCACAATGACTATCACATAGAGATTGTATAAACTGACTAACAATACTAACTGAAAAAAGAAATATTAGGTCGTGTGATAGTAAGATAATTAAGTTTATCAACCAATCTTCGATATCTCATAGGATCTGAAAGTGGCTTTCCTTGTCTAGGTAGAAGTTTAGCATTAAAATTCATAAGAGAATATATAGGTTTGCAGTCTAACATTCCTGTTTCCTTTAGAATATCCATAGCATATTTCCATTGAGAGATAACAATTCCAGACTTAAACTGGGCAACCTATATACCAAGAAAATATATGAACAATCCTAAATCTTTAGTCTGAAAATGACGAAACAAGTGATTCTTTAATTGCTTAATACCTTAATGATCATCTCCTGTAATGGCAATATCATCAACGTAGGCTACTAGATATATGCATTGATCCTGTGGTGTATGTTTATAAAAAACAGAGTGATCTAACTCACTTCGAATCATGCTAAACTCTTGGATAAAAGTACTAAAAAGGCTAAACTAGGCACAAGGATACTATTTTAAACCATACAAAAAGCAACAAAGCTTATATACCAAACCAGACTCCCCATGAGCAATAAATTCATGTGGTTGCTCTGTATATATTTCTTCCTGAAGCTCACCATGAAGAAACATATTTTTGATATCAAGATTATGCAAAGGCCATTGACGAATGACAACTATAGATAAGAACAACCGAAAATATGATATTTTAACTACAGAATAGAAAGTCTCATAATAATCCTGCCCATAAATCTGAGTGTATCCTTTTGCAACCAACCGAGCTTTCAATCTCTCTACCTGACTATTAAGCCCAACTTTGATAGTGTATACCCATCGACAACCGACTGTGTTTTGCCTGGTAGACACCGAACTATTTTTCATATACCATTAGTATACAAAGTAGCCATTTTCTTAACCATTGCTTGACACCAGCCATAGTGTGAAAGAGCATCACAACGTGTTCTGGGGACAGAAACAAAAGATAAAGTAGACATAAAGGGACAAGATTATCACAGGATGAAGATGGAATGACAGACTCCAGCTCTGATATTGACTCAAAGGATAACACATAGGAGGAGCAATATAAGGAATTGGAAGAACTTTTATGATGACCCGTGTTTCAGAAAAAGAGGAAGAAAATAAAGGGAAAGACTTGAAAAATATGACATTTGCAGACATAAAATACTGACGTGTGTCAGGAGAATCACACCTATATCATTTCAGAAGACGAAAATACCCAAGAAAGACACATTTTATAGATCAAGTAGATAATTTGTCTTAGCCAAAATAAAAGACATGGACTAAGCACGTGCAGCCAAAAACTCGAGGTAAGATATGATATAATGGCATATCAAGATGTAGAAGAGAATGAGGGACTTTATATTATAAGACGAAAGAGGGTATATGGTTGATCAAGAAACATGTAGTAAGAACGGCATCTGCCCAAAAGTGGAGATGAACGTGATTATAGATAAGTAAGGTGCGAGCAGTTTCAATAATATGCCTGTTTTTATGCTCGAAAATTCTATTTTGTTGTAGAGTGTAGGCACAAGATAACTGATGTAAAATTCTCTGAGAAGATATAAATTTAGTAAAATGAGCGAAAAAATATTCACGTGTATTATCACTACGCAATGTACGAAGAGTAGTAGAGAACTGTGTCTTAATTTCTGCACAAAAGGATTCAAAGATGGAGAATAGTTCAAATCGATCTTTCATTAAAAATAATTAAGTGCAAGACGAATAATCATTAATAAATGTAACAAATACTTAAACCTTCAAACAGAAGGAAGTCGACTAAGGCTCTAAATATCATAATGAACTAATTCAAAGGGGGACGCAGCCCATTTATTGACACGTTTAGAAAATGACCCATGAGAGTGTTTTTTAAGTTGATAAAACTCACAATTTAAAGATGTTAATCTAGAAAAATTTGGAATCATTATTTGTAATTTGGACAGACTCGGATGTCCCAGACGATTATAAATGAGTACTGGAGATTCAGTGACAGTACATGCTACAGATAGTTGTGAAAGATCGGGATGATAGAGCCCTTGTGACTCACATCCTATGCCAATCGTCTGCCCCGTACTGCGATCCTGTATAGCAATAGAGTTATCAACAAATGTGATAACACAATTTAAAGAACGAGTGAGTTAACTGACATATATAAGATTAAAAGGACAATGCAGCATATAAAGAACAGATTCTAAAAGTAAGGAATGAAAAGGATATGCTCAACCAACTGCCTTAGTAGTAGTTGTGGAACCATTAGCTAAGATGATAGATGGTAATGACCTAGATGTAGAAGTATGAGAAAGTAATTGAAAGTTACCAGAAATATGGTCAAAGGCACAAGAATCAATGACCCAAGGTCTTAGAAAATAGAATTGTGTATGACAAGCAATCGAATTACCAGTATGTGCAACGGAGGCAATGAAAGAGGTAGACTGCTTAGCCGTTTTATATTTAAGTTGTTCTTTATAGTCGGCACCGGTGAGAGTCATAGATAGAGGTTGCTTGTCTGAAGTGTCAAAATGATCAGATTGGCCAAGGTTAGCAGTCCGAAGGGGTCGTACATGTAATTTGTAATATTTTTTTCGAGTATATCCCCATCGATGACAATAAGTACACTTGGGATAGCTTTTTCCATGATCACCTTGCTCTCCCTTAAAGAAGGGTTGTGACTGAGATGCCAAGACGAAGGAAATTGAATTAGTGGTGGAGGGTATAGACTTATGACCTGTAGCATATACACGAAGCAGTCGGGCAAATACATCATCCATAAAAGGAACAACAACATTAGCAAGAATTTGATCACAAATTAATGAAAGCTTAGGGCTAAGTGATGCTAAGGTGAGAATCATAAAGAATTTGTCCCTTTGAGCAAGATCCTCAGCAACAGTTTCACCCCACGACACGAGTGAATTAAACTCAGCTTTGAGAGAGGCCATTTTGCTAAGGAATTCTGACATTTTTACACCCTATTTTTTTATTAACCAGACTCGAGACTACAAAATACAATATTTGAATATCATTAAGCTTATTATAAAAAGGGTTTAAAGAGGAAACCAATGTTATAAAGAAAATTGAGTTATAAGAAAAGAAAATTGCAATAGTTTTAGGAGAGAATTCTTCAAATCACGCTAAGAGATCAGGATAACCCAAAATTAGTAAAACTTATCTAACTTAACCACAACACCGATAAAGATAAGTATAAGAAATATTTCCTAAAGACTGATGCTATAAGTAAGTGAGAAAACCACAACAGAGGGAGAGACTTTTTTTTTTCAGTATTGAATTATGGACTTTGGATTCAATGCTTTTGACATTCACTTTTTCTTTTTACGACTTTCTCTTATTATTCTCTTAAAACTTCACAAAAAATAGTATTTTTCTAACTTAAACATCGAAGAATCTTTGTCGAAATTCATTATAGCGAGGTTTTAACGACAATTTCTAATATTTTATAGGTGTTCTGCCATCATTAGCAAAAGAAAAAAAAATAGTTTTTAGCCTTCAAACTTAGAAAGATGAAGTCGAACGTACTGATTTTCACAACAATACAAATTTAAAGTTCGTTGACCCAAAAAATTATTTTTTTATGATTAACAAAAGTACTCATAACAAAAGTAAGATAAAAGAACACATGTTATTTAAAATAAAATTTGATTAAAATTACAAAAATAAAAAAAATAATTCTAATCCTACTAAAATAAATTAATTAATATCAAATTTTAATTTAATTAAAATAATTAAATATTAAATATAATTAAAAATTAAAAGTCTAATAAAATATAAAACAGACTTACAAAAAGTTACAACTCCTAAATTATTATGCATCACGTTATAATTTACAAGAGATATAAGAGCTCGTAATTCGTTTGATATAAAAGTATTGTGATTTTTGAAGCTACAATTATTAATGAATAAAAATAAAAGTTATAAAATAAAAACCTGTGAGTATTCAATAAAATATTGTTTACTAAACACTTGGGCAAACTTTAGTATTAAATGATCCTTGAGCTATCATAAAAAAAAAATCCTAACTTATAAAAGAAATATTAAACCTAAGAACAAAAATTGCATAATAAGAATTTAAAAGAAAATCGTTAAGGTTTTTAATTAGTTTTTTTTTTTAAAAGGTCTTTAGTTGTGTATCTAAAAAAAGAAAGGAGGTATTTAATTATAAGAAGAAAAACTCAGTTTATCGAATTCTATCAAAATATTACGATGAATAATTAAAGAAAAATAAATTACTTTTTTATGTAAAAAAATGAGAAAAAGATTGTATATATACCTTTTTTTTTCCCAATCATTGGAGTATAAGAAAAGATCTGGACGATCAGCAAAAGAGAGGACCACATGATGTTGGGTCCTAGACTGTGATCGACGGCTAGCAATAAACATGACGCAACAAAACCCTTTCCCCCTTCCCGCCAACACCAATTTATCCCTTTATTATAAAGCGCCGAGCTCGAGAGCGAGCCAAACAGAACGACGATGGAGTTCATTGTTAGCGGGAATGCTCTCAAGACCTTTGCTCGGTGCATCACGTGCCTCGCGCGTGTAGGAAACGAGCTCGTCATTCAAGCTTCTGCTTCTCAGGTAACCGCGGCTCTTCGTTTGTTAATCCCATTGTGTATATATGTTCTATAACCTGATCTAATTTGCTTTTTATTTGTTATTTATCTTCTTTATTTTTATGTGCATCAGGTGTTATTTTTGTTGAGTGATTCATTAATTTCTCTTCAATAATGCAACGTAGTTAGGATATTGATGATAGCTAGGGTTCCGTGTTCATTGTTAAGGTTTATGAGGGCATAAACCAATTAATTAGATTATTGTTCTCTGATAAATAGTGGAAATAAAGTGAAAATCACGTGGATGAAGCTACGATTACTACATGTTTGGTTCAAGTGCAAAAAAAAAAAACGAATTAAAGTTTTAAAGTTATTTTTCTTTTTGAATAATTGAATCTAACTCAATTACACCAAAAATCAGTGTTCTATTAGAATTAAATGATTTGTTTACTACTTGCCTTTTTTTTTTCTCTTTAATTTTTGCAGCTAGTTTTGCACACGCTTAATTCTTCGCGTTCTGCTTATCAGTCAATTACTTTTAAGCAAGATTTTTTTGATGTATATACAATATCTGGTGTAGTCCAATGTAGTGTGCTGTTAAAGGTATGGACTCATGTTTCATTTTTTTCGTTTATAATTTTTTTTATTTTTCTTTTTATTTTAGCATCTGTCTTGATTTAGTGTGTTTAGGCTGTTTGTGCTGTTCTTAGGACACCAACTGCCAGTGTTGATAATTTGACAGTGCAATTGCCTGATGCTGATGCACCGAAAGTGCAATGGACTCTTAAATGCTACAATGGTAAAGTGCATATTCCTCATGTTGTTTGTCCTCAACATACTACTATGTTGATTGTCTTGGGAAGTGAGAGATATAGACCTATATGTTGAGATAATAAAGTAGACTGATGGATGAGAATGGTGTGCATAATGCATGTTCGGTGATTGTCAATGCTATATGTGCTGCATTTCATTATAAATTGTGAGGGGAAAGTCTGATAAATACTGTGGTAGTAAGTAATTAGTGGTTTCATGGACACTTGAAATTACTCTACAATGCTTAATAGGTTCTTTGATGGTGAACTTTAAACACGAATGAACTCAGCCACAGTAGGGAAAGCTATTTGCATTTTTGTTGATATCATAGCACGGTGATATTTTGTTTTGGAGATCGTGAATTGTTGCTTGTTAAACTGTAGCTTTAATCTGAGGTTGCATTTGTGCCTTTGTTGATCACGGTGTGAGTATTTTCCAGTTGAGTGCCTCTTACGTTATCATGATTAGTATATAACTCTAGATAGGCCATGGCACCTTTAACCAGTTTAAGTAGGCCTTATGGTAATTAATTCACTTATCAGATTCAGAGATAACATTGTTGAATTTGGGCTTTGAGCACACTGCTCTAGTTCTCTAGTTTTATGGTAGACCACTCTGGTGCATAGTATGAGACAGTGCAAAATGCATATATTCTCTTTGCATAATCTTCTAATGTTATGTATATTTTAGTTTCTCTTGAACAATTTTTCATGAATCTTGTCTAGGTATGAAGAAAGCATATTGGATTACTTGCAATGTTGAACCCGACATACAACATCTATCCCTTGATAGGAGAAGATTTCCTAGTAAATTGGTTGTTAGGCCTCGTGATCTCAACAGATTGCTTTCTAATTTTCAATCATCCCTTCAGGAGATTACTATCATTGCAACAGAACTGACTTCCTTACCATCTGATGTTGCAAGTGAAATTGGAGGCAAAGCTGTAGAACTGAGAACTTACATAGATCCGACCAAAGGTAAAACTTGGTTTTATTCCTGACATTATACCAACTTACCAACAGGGTATTTTATGCTTCCATTTTTCATCTGCAGACAATGACTCTACACTGCACACTCAACTATGGATAGATCCAGCAGAGGAGTTTCTGCAGTATACTCACTCTGGAGATCCTGTAGATGTGACATTTGGTGTGAAAGAATTGAAGGTCTGCTAACTCATGCTCTGGGATGAGATTGTGCTGAGATTCAATTGGGTGTTCATCAAATCAACTTAAAGCCTATCCCATATGATGATTGTTATTACTATAGAGATGCAATATCATCTGGCTAATTGCTGTCACTATCATCAAACATATCTTCATGATGCCTTTCTATTTACTGGATGAAGGAAATTTGGCCTATGCAACTTACTTAGCATTTGGGGTTCTGTGTTAATTTCCCTCTCTCTTTGAAATTTCAGGCTTTTCTTTCTTTTTGTGAGGGCTGTGAAGTGGACATACAATTATTGTTTGACAAAGCTGGCGAGTAAGATGGCTTTCATTCCTATACAAATTTATCCATATTCTTTGCTTTCAGTTAATTCTTTTTCTCCTTCCAAAGAGTTATAGCCATTTTATGAATTTCATAGTGAACAACTAGTTTTCAGTAGATATAGATGTTGTATATGTAGGCTGACCAAGGCAAAGAGTGTTATTTCAAGTCTCTATTTGCAATATCAAGTATCATGTACTTAGTATTTAACTATTTTAAATGCAAGGATTACACTATCTAAAATTTGAATTTGATTTTGCAAAATCATATTTGGAGAAACAGGCCAATATTAATGGCACCAAAATTCGGTCTAGATGACGGGGCAAGTGCAAATTTCGATGCTACACTTGTTCTTGCATCCATGCTGATTTCACAGCTCCATGTAGCTAATTCCTCAGAACGTCCCCAAGCAGCTACCACAGTATCTGGTCAGAATGGTCAGAGGATGGGGTCGCAAGCACAAGAGAGATGCAGAGTGGTCTCTGAGCAACCATCTGATCACACCAGAGTTTGGTCTGAGCTTTCAGGTAAATGTTCTCTATGTGTGTGGCGTGCTTTTCTTTTCCTCTCTTTTTATGGTGATAGTATTTTGTCATCCAATATCTTACATCCTTCAGTTTCTGCAGGAAGTGCAGCAAGAAATGGTAGTTGTGCTCAAGAAAGGCAGATTCAGGGGCAAAGAAATATGAATGGTAGTACAATGCAAATACCAAAGGATAAATCTGCTAAAGAAAATGGTGCTGCAGGTCCATCTTCGTATCCGAAATGTGAATTTAGTTCTCTTTCGCCCATGTACATGAATGTGTGCCTTTTCTGTGTATGCTCGTCTTGTCTCTTCCAACATTGTGCCTATTTGCCTGTAAGCATTCACCATATTCATGTCTTCCCTCCGTTTCTGGAAATTTCTCGATTTATTGTCATTTTTTGAACTGATACTAGAGCACCGAGTATGAATGCAGGGTTGAGTGTCAATCTTGGTCAGTTGTGGCATATTTTTGTTAATTCTTTTTATCTTAAGGAAGTAATTAAGGACTAACTGTCAGGCTTTTATAAGGCAGGGCGGGAGCTAAAGTTTAAGGATCTCTGATGCCTAGAATTAACACTGACAAATCACACATACATATTATTCAATCCTATTTTACTGATTATTTTATTTTTATTATGATCTTTTACCTTATCCTCTGTGAAAGCGGAGTACACTGAAGTCACCTAGAATCTAAACTTTTGCTATGGTGGTCACTACCTTTTTGTATGAATCCTGATTCTTGTTGACTACTTTAACTGCAATTCCTTGACTGTTATACTAGTTCCCATCCTATGGAAAATAATCATGCAGAACAAACACAAGGTCAGTTGCAGGATTTGTTGAGTATGTTTAATGTTGGAATTTTTGTCACTGCTGAGTAGCTAATATATGTGCATATTTTGCTATCAGATAGGTCTCAAATGGATGGCCAAGGTTTTCCACAGCATCATCCTAGTAACTGGGTGTATGCAGACGAGAATGACGACGATGATGATGAGGATGATGATGAACTGTGTGTGCCCTCAACTCCTCCATATAATGAAGAATAATAGCAATGGTAGAACCCTTTATCTTATATCTCTTTGAGTGAAATGTCACTAATTTCAATAGTTCTATCTCTTTTGTAGTTTCCCATTAGTGAGTGTTGATCTCCAGTTGTGTGTTACCTTGAAAGCATTATATAACTAGGTGGCCCTACTTCCATATGATTGTGTGCATCGGTTTGTGTGAAATGAAATCAGTTAATTAGGTTTTTACTACATTAAAATTATAAATCTTTTAGAGAGAAATATTACATTAATAAAAAGATTTTAATCACATATGTTCGAAATATTAATTCCTTTGTTTCTATAGGGGGAGCTAAAGTCTCAATTGCAGTAAGATGCTAACCCGAATACTTGGCTGGCTTCTGTAAGCATGAACTAATATATGTAGCTAGCTGTTACTCTCAATACAACAAGTTTTACATGATAAATGGCTTAGAAATAAACTTGCCATCTTTTTTATTTAGGATATGAACTACAACCATATATAAGCTTCCTTCTTCACTCATACATAATAAGATAAATACGTAGACACAGTTTGTAGCATGTTCAATACAGAAAATAGAGGTGTGAATGATTTCTCAAGGCAAGATGGTTTATGGAATTGAGTTATTGTATTTTCATTTACCTCTTTCGGCACTAGCTATCCACCAAACTTATTTATTGGACCCAGAATGATAATTAATATGTTTGTCTTCGGTCATTTGATCTGTTTACTACTTTATCTTTCCTGCAAAATGAACATATTTAGACATGAAATGTGATGGGATATTGGGGCTGGGGAGAAGCCATTTACTGAAGTTTGGATCAGAGGGTTGGTGGATGGTTCAAAAACTCACATGATGTGAGATCCATCATTTTCCTATCAACTTTATTCCAATTACAGGGTGCTGTTTTCTGTTATAAATGTGAAGCAAATAGTAGTAATTAATTTTATTGGATGTTCTCATTCACTAAACTATTTCCCTTAATGTAGTTTCCCAAACTGAAAATATGTGAGCTTCTGTTCACCTTTATAGTCGGCTTCTGCAACTTCTAGGGATAGAATGCTAAGCATAGGAATATGACGTATTGAACGTGTATAGAAGTGATTAACTGCTATGCACAGTAAAAGATTAATGTGTGCTGATCAGTGATGGCCCTAGAAGGCATTACACTATAGATCAAATTGATGCAGTTTAGACTCCTCTTTCTGTAGGTAGGAAAATAATATATCAAGAGGTCTGATATGCTTGGGCATATTTGCCTACTGTTAGATCCTCCATAACAACCACCCAACTTCATTAGAAGAGCAGATGGTACTTTAGGAAACACTTCAACAGGGAAGTGGATTAGAGTTAGTTCACTGGAACAATCGAGAACTTATATTCAAGTTTAATTTGGTGTTCAGTTGTACATGTTGAGTTCCAATCTGGGTTTTACTTTCATGAAACATGGATTAAAGTTTGATTTAGTAGTGGAACCTAGTGCATAGGACAACTCCAACATTTGATGTTTTCAGAACTTTGATTGCACTTTCATTAGTTGCTGCTGTAATAATTTTAAGATTTACAGGCTTTGAGTGCATGCTAAGTGGAGAATGATGGGAAATGCTACGTTACCAAGATCCAAATTTTAGTAGAGTTATTGGAATAACATTGTCTTCATAATTCTCACAAATCAACATGATACTTAAAATGTATAAAGTTGTATTAGTATCATGAATTGGTAACATTATATATATTATGGTACTAAAGGTTACTAATATAATGTTCCAAGTTTGTAAGTAGGATATTGCTCGAATTAAAAATTGTTCTTATAACATTAGATGAGTGATGAGTTATTTCTGAATTACTGACTGGATATATATTGGATTTTGTTGATTGTAGAACCTTAAAAATCTAGGGATGAGATCCATCAGTTCATGGCTCAAGTGTTTCTTGTCTATCATTCATGTTTAGCACGATCCCTGAACAATGCTTACTTGCCAGGATGTCATATTTTCTTGGTTTGGTTTTGGAAGATTTTAGAGTTCGATGATAGAACTAATGGATTCTTGTGTTCATATCTTTTGGCAGCAGCAATTTGAGTTCCTTGTGAATCTGCAAACGCCATTTAAAAAAGAAAAGAAAAAGGAAGAAATAGGGACTCAATCAGTGATATATCAGAGGCCAAATCTGCTGAGGTCAAACAGGTTAGAGAGCAAGTCCTGAGCTGTTAATTGGGTTTGTTTGGGAATTTAGAAATTTTACTGATATTTTTCGGAGAATGTCTTCCTTCCTTTTTCTTATTAATTTTTAGCGAGATTCCGAAATAGAAAAAAGCTTTTTTAATTTGTAAATATTAAAATACATATGATATAAAAAAAAGATTTTGTAGAAAAAGATTTGTTAGGAGACAGCTGGCATGAGGAAGTGTTTGGTTTTTGGGAACGCGTATACACCGTCTGGTGATCCGTGTTGGGCCCTACCCGGCACCCGCACCCTCATAACGGCTACTACGTCTACGTGCCTGTTACGTCGGCGCGTATTTCTTTAATGGCTAACGCCGTCTAAAATACTTTCCGTTACTATTTCTTTGTTAACTGTCTTGAAACTTATCATGAGCATAGCTTGGTGTTTGCAGTGGAGTAAGAGCTTATCCCTAAAAGTTTAAAAATTGTACACCAATTAAATATTATTTAAAGAACTAGCTGGTACACAAAACGACATTTAAAGGGAAGTTTTACCTTGAATACAGCGGGTGGTTTAAAAGTTAAAACCAAGGATATGATTCTTATTTCTTTATTGTTAAAATAAATATTACTTTAAATAAATATATATAAAAAAGTGATTTATTATACATATAAAGTGTCACTATGGCCGAACTTGGCCCTCCAAGTTGGAGTAAGTTTAACTGTTCAAGTTTCCGCTTATAAATTTTCTCCTAAAATTTATAACTATAAGAGGGAATTTAGTCTTTTAAACCTAAATTTTAAAGTTACATTACAATAAATATAAATACAATTTTAATAATTTTTAATTACAAATTTTCAATAAATTTATAATGTAATATTAAAAAAACGTGTGCTATGTTTCAAAGAAAAATAGCGCGGCTATCAGTCATAATCATAAAATTGATTTAAAAAACTCTATTAAAAAATGAGTTTTTAAGTTAACAACTTAAGTTTTTAATCAAACTTGTGTTTTAAATTTTTATTAATTAATCTTATGTAAGTTTATTATATTTAAATTAAAAAATTTATAAGTTACGAACGAACCAACTCGAACATAAATATAAGAAGTTTCAATCAGTTTACATAAGCACAAGTCTTACATTATTTGGATCTATCTACTTACAATTTTAGTTTGGAACCTGCTTGTTATTGGCATTAGTGTAGAATCACCAACAAAAGTAACAAGTTCTACTTAAAAAAAAGAAAAAACAAAAGTACATGTTGACCGACGTTATGTTCTAAACCAAACGGCCGTATAAATTAACGGTGACGGAACGGGGTTTAATAAAATTTTTCAAAATAAGTCCACCAGATTGAAAAGAGAAAACGTTTCGGTTAAGAGATTCTTTGGACGGACTCATGGGAGTAGGCGGTTCAAGCTAACCCTAGATGCCGTCTTTCTTCTTCTTCTATATTTTTTTATTTTTATTTTTATTTGGCTTGCTTCACTCTCTTCGTATATTTTAGACAACTAGTCAACTAATTGTACCGAACGTTGGACTTATAATTTTCAAGGTTATTTACAAGATTGCCTTTGTTCTTCTCTGTTAGTTGTCATCGACTTAATTGGAGCCCCTTCGTATTCTAAGTTGTCACCCACTCATTGTGGGTTTTACTTTCACAAGCATTTTTTAACATCAAATATAACAAGTCAACCAATTTTGCAACTAATTATTCAACTAACCATAAAACCTATTACAAATGTGAACATAATTTTCCTAATTTTTTTTTATTAAATCCTTATAAAATTCCCACATGTATGAAAGAAGGTAAGTGATTTCTAAATACCCCATATGTTTCATGGCCTTATTTAGTTGTAACCCATTATAAATTGATGATATTCATGCATCCTTAATATGTCGAACATTTTTCACATATTTTGTTCATAAAAGAAATGCTAATAAATGTGAAAATGGCCTTCTTTTTAAATGTTAAAATATAATACAATCTTTTAATCTTTCAACCATCAAAATTGAATTTGAAAATCCGGTGTTTTTTTAATTATGATTTTATTTTGTTTAATATAGTCAAACAACTAAAAAATTACAAAATCTTCAACCATCTAGTAGTGGTTCACCACGAGCTCACTGCTCAATTTTCAAAACCATGCCCAATGGCATTATTGTAATAACACTCAAAACTACGGGCATATTCCCACAATGACCCAGTTATAAGTAAGTCTCACCTAGCCCTTGGCTGTTGTCGTGAGCTGAACGAGGACTGGATAAAACAACTCACAAGCCCTAAACAACAAAAGAAACAGAAGAGAAAAGAATCAACAACAGGAAGAAGAAAGCTAACAAAAAAAGAGAGAGAGAGAGGGGCAAAGCCAAACCCAAAAATCAAAATCATTCAAAAACAAAAACCAGGTGGAAAGAGAGAGATAGAGAGAGCGCTCTTTAGAAAATGGCCAAATTCTTCAGTTCATCATGTACACTCCTTGTGATTTTCGCCATAACGATCCTCATGACGGGCTCGTTTTCCACCGTCGATGCAAATGGGGACCACCACTTGGGGTGGATGCCCATCATCAGCGCCGGCGGAGGGTCATTGATGGTGGAGGAGGAAGAGTTTCAGCTGGAGTCGGACATCAACCGGCGCATCTTAGCCACCAGCAATTACATCAGCTACGGTGCGCTGCAGAGGAACACAGTCCCTTGCTCCCGACGTGGCGCCTCCTACTACAACTGCCAGAGTGGCGGCCAAGCCAATCCCTACAACCGTGGCTGCAGTACCATTACAAGGTGCAGGAGTTGATTTTTTTTTTTCTTTTTTCCAAATTTGTTTGGGTTTTTTTTTTTTTTAAATTTAGAAAAATGGGTTTGATTGTTATACAAGAATGAGGAGGGATGGTGAACGGTGATGGGTCGTTGTTATTGATGAAAATATTGTTGTTATAATGTTACTATAACATTTGGATGTCTCCTTGTAAAAGACAGTTCTCCTAATTATTTATTTTTCTTCTCAAGTTGTTTTTATTTTTTTGTTATTTTTTATGTGCTGTATATGGGTAATGGGTGTTTTTAAAATTTATGTTCTCTTTGATTGTTTTAACTTGTAGCTAGCAAAGATCCGTAGTTTTGCTCTAATTTTTATTAAAGTTTCAAGGTTTGTTTCTATAAATTGGTTGCATATAATTCAATAATGCACTTTGGCTATATGATCTTTATGCATATTACTGGTTTTTCCAAATAAATTTTGGGTTTTTTTTTTTTTAAATTTTTTTACAGTATTATTATTCTTCTTTGTGGCTTGTTCAATTTGTTTTAATTTAGACAGAGTGGTTTCAGATTATTCTATCATCCTTAATTCAAAATTTTGATTGCTTCTTTGGCTTTTCTTTCAATTTGTCGAGGAAAAAAAAGGTAGGAAAAGGAAAGAATATGAACAATTGAAAGGGCAAAAAGATAATAGGAATGTAAGCAAAGTGGCAAATTCTGAGTTGTCATGAGCTTTAAAGAGGATCGAAAGAGGTTTTGTGCCCCTGTAAATGCTATACAAAAGCCACATTCCAATATAATAGAACTAAAATTTTAGTGTACAATTTCTACTTTTGAGGAGTAACGTGTAGAGGGAATTTATTCAAAATTTTCAAAATTACATGTTATGCATTAAACACATTTATTGGCCAAAGCTAATAATGAAAAAAAGGTTCATGATTCATTGATTTTGTAGTGAAAATTTTGATGGGTGCATTTGGGTTTAATTAATTTAGCAAATAACATGAGAATCTTGAAAATCTTTTGTTGATGGAAGTCTAAACAAAGTGGCTTGTAATTCTAATATTCTCTCATTCTCGTTCGTCTTTGTAAGCAACGAACATTAAGAGAAAGAAAAGATCAAAATAAAGATTGAAAAAAATGGGAAATATGCTTCTTCTAGTTGAGGTAGAACAAAATCTTGTGTTTATTCTCTTTCGTTTCGGAATCATAATGCTTAAAAAGCTCCTAGTATTGTTACTTTCATGAACAAACTTATTTATTTTTTCTTGATGAAGTTAGGCATCAAAAGGCCATGCGAATGTGAACATTATCATCTACCCACCATATCATTTTCTATCTTGAAAAAAAAAAAAAGCTAGACTAGAGGGTCATAAATCACAATCAAACGGTTGGAATTTGCTTTCTTTTGCCCACTTAAAAAATTTTTCATATTCAATTCCTACGCATGAAGGGTATGGTTCGAATAATCCATATTTCAATCAACGCAAAACTATCCCATTACCCATTTAAACAAAGTGTGTTTGATTTTCATATTAACAAACTGTCTTATTTAATTTTCTTTAGCTGGCATGCTTGTTGGTTGGTTTTGCTAATAATGAGCCCATAACCAGCTTTGCATTTACAACACAAATGAGATCATCAAAAGTTGACAAAGTGGGCCCATTTAACATAAAATTTATGCAAAAGGATCCCTCTTCCTAAGTCCTAAATCTTGCTTTTGCTCTGTTTCAGAATATCATTTTTTCCCCTCCTTTTTATGAAAGTTTGAATCTCTAACAGTGATGTTTAACTGAACTGCTTCAACTGTTACTGTCAAATATCAGAGAAAGTGAGTCTTTCATAAATTTATTTATCTTCAGCGAGCCTTTACTGATATCATTAGGGTTTTGGGTACTGTGCTGAAAGATAGAAGAGCATTGCTTTTAAATTGGAAATAATAATTAGTACATTTAATGGTGCGAAATGTAATATTTAATGTAATTTTTAAGATTTTGAATGTAAAACTTATAATATAAAGTTATATAAATGTTACTTAAGATTATACATTTATTGTAATTTTTAAAATTTTGATATTAAAATATATATGTTAGTTAAAGATATAAAATTTACTATAATCTTTAATATTTTGAATGTAAAACTTATAATAAATAAATGAGTGGTGACCAATTATCCCCCTCTTATTTTGAGTATTACTTACTTATCTTCTAATATTTTATATTATAAAAAAAAACTCATGTTGTTACAAAAAATTTGTTAAATTCTAAATTTTATTGTATTTTTACTAATCTACTTTTACAATTTTATTTTTTCCTAAATTATTAATGTAATTTTTTTTTAAAAATACTAAAAATAATTAAAATAATAAAAACCTTAATATATTTATGTTATGATGGAAGGATGAATATTTTGATTATTTTATTTTATTTTCTTTTGTTTTATGTTTATGTTTATATTTTTATTAATATTTAATATTTTTAATGCATTAATATTTAATGTTTATTAGAAAAAATAAATAAGTTATATTTTTTTAATCTAAAATACTAAACAAAAACTATAATATATTTATTAATTTTCAAAAATATTAAATATTAATGTATTTAAAAAAATTTAATTAAGGAATAAAATTTTATAATATAAAACAAAAGAAAAAATAAAAATAAAATAATCAAAATATTCATCATTCCATCATAATTTAAATATGTTATAATTTTTATTATTTTATAAAAAAATATAGATTAATAATTTATAAAAAATAATAATATAAGGGTAGGTTAGTAAAAATACAATAAAAGTTAATATTTAACGGAACTTTATAGCAAGAGTTTTTTTGGGTAATATGTAATATTAAGGGGTAAGTTGGTATTGCTTAACAATAGTAGTCATATATAATTTTTCTATATAAAAGAGTAAAATATATCGGGACCTCAAGGTTCCAAAGTAATAAAGATCTTTATTAAAAGACGATTTTTATTTAATTTAACAATTGAAAGGTAAAAAATCATTGAAAGTACTACTATACCTATATATTAGGATTGTTATACTCATTTTATCCTTAATGAGTTAAAAAATGGAGTGATAAAAATATATGCACACATTAGGACTTGAACCTAAACCTTTGACTATAAATCAAGTATCTTAACCATTATGGTACAAGCACTTTATCAACATTAAATTTATATATTATATATATATATATAAATAGCACCATGAACATTGAATTGAATAAATTAAATTTAAAATAAAATAAATTAAAATAAAAAATAAAAAAGTATCAAGTGGTCACCGGTAACCAGTGACTGCCATTGTTGGCCGAGTGTAAGTGAAGGTGGCAGATGGATACTAAATTTACATTATCAGACTCCAAAATTTGATATTTACGTGATAATTTAATTATTTCGTTAATGGATCATCGAATGAGGGCTAAAATCAAAAATAAAGTAGCGACCATCATATCTTCCCTGCCAAATATTAGCGAGTGAAGTTGCATCACCACCACCATTGTGGTTGTCAGCTGACAATCTAATGGATGGAGGTGGCGGTGCACCTTTACTCGCCGTTGTTTGGTGGCAGAGATATAGTGGTTGCCATTTTGTTATCGAATTTGGCCCATCTCCAATGATCCATTGACGAAAACAATCATACATTTACGTAGTTCTCAAATTTTAGAATTTAAAAATATAAATTTGAAGTTCATCCACCACCAATTATAGTCAGTCGATCAGTGGTGCTTAATTCTTTTATAAATTTATGAATTTTAATTTTTTAATCTATTATTTATTTATTTAATTTATTAAATTTAAAGTGTATATTTTTATTCCTCAATTTTAAAAATACAGGGGTGCAATAATATTTTTTGTCCATTTGATAATCAAATAGATTTTTCTCTTTTGATCGTTAAATTAGACGAAAATAGCCTTCTCATAAGGTTTTTTATGGCCCTTTTAGAATTTTGAGAGTTTGTAAGTTCCATTCAAAAAAGCTCGGAGCCCCACTGTCCTTTACCTTATATAAAATCAATACTATATAAAGACCAACATGTTAAATTAAAAAGTTAAAGAAATTAAAATTTATATTGTAGAGGGTTATAATATTAAAGTTGAAAAATAGTAAAAAGTCAAAGTGTAAAATTTAAACTGTATAAAACTAAAATCACAATTATACATTTATCGATTCAATTTTTATGAGGTTTGGGCCCTTGTAATTTTGCCTTACTGTGTATAAGATTATAAATATATCATTATAGTATAAGTTTAAAATTTGAAATTATAAGTGTTAAAGTTTTTAGCATGCATTTTATAAACTTTCAAGTGCGTGTTGAGTACTTTACTTATAAGTAATTAAGAATATAAAAAATTACACATAATAGAGATAAAAAAATAATCACCAAAAGATATAATATATACGCGGTTTGACGACAAACACTTATGTCTATGGTGGGTCAAAGATCCAACTTTATTTATTAATAATTCACAAAAAATTATAGGTTATAAAAACCTATTAAATCACAAAGATCCCCGGATTACTAAAATTTTATAATAAGAAATTAATCAAAGAATACAATAAATAGTCAGAGCTCTCTTACAAATGATTTATTATTATTCTCTTGTGCATTTAGCACTTAAGTGATCCCATGACAGTATTTTCTCGTGCACTCAATACTTTAGTATCTACCTACTTCTCTATTCTCTCTTATATTTACATATTTGATGATTAATTATTTTAATAGGCTACAAGAGTTTATATACTTTTTAAATCTTCCATAGAAGCCTAAACATAGTTAGAATAAAAGTCTAGATGTCTAGAGAGACCAAAATTGACTCAAATTAATTAAGTCATCTTAAAAATAAAAATTGGGCACTGTAGAGCTAAAGTCCAGTGTTGCGGCGCTACTGCGATCTCACTCTAGCGCTATGACGCTGAGGGTTTTGTCTTAGTGCCAAGGCGTTGAGCAGCTAGTGCCGCAGCGCATACACTTAGAATATATCTCCACTTGTGCTTTCGCACCCTATCTAACATCTGGTTCTTTATTTTTATCTATTTTTCATACGTCTAACGTATACTTGTCTTTTTGTCAACTCTTTATTAGTCTCAAATTTAAAATCATGTATAAACATAATTTTAATAAAAAAATTAAAATTAAAATAATTAAATTAGATAAAAGGTACAGACACGCAAACCTAGTTGCATGCAATCTTCTCAAGTTCATAAACAACACAATCTATTTTTTTTGTAATTTTATATGTACGAATTTAAAAACTTTTCTTCAGTCTATTGTTTATTTTGTAAGGTAATTCAATTATTAAATTATTTTTTAAAATATTTTTAATCTATTTAAAACCTAAATATTAAATAAATTAAATGTAATTTTATTTAAACTTTCTAAATTTAAAATTAAGAGTCTTTTATGACCCTAATATACCTAGTATAACAACATGAAAATTATTGCGATCGTGCCAGTCGCCGCTGGCAGTGGCCTATGGCCACTTAACAACGCATGGCCATAATTGGATAAGTTGCCAACAATTGGCACCTACAGACCAAAAGCAATTTCTTTTGTGATATAAAAAGCATTTGCTTTTTTCAAAAATAATTATTTTTATATTCATAAATTTCAAAAGCTATTCCTTGCATGGTGGCAAATGACAATAGCACTTTACCCATTGCCTCTTCGTTTTTCCTTTTTTTCTTCAATATAAATACGTTTCAGTTTCTTTTTCTTCCAACGGCAATGAAAATGCAAATTGGCAGTGTGCTGCTCTTCGTCCATTTCTTGTTCCAGCGGCAAAAAAATAAATTAAAATAAATTAAAATATTACAAAATATTTTATACTCTTTTATAAGTTTACAGAATTTTGATCTAATTAAATATACGAGTAATTAAAATTAGTGTTAAAAAATATTATAATTAACGACCAAAAAATTTATATATAAAATAATAATTTATCACATAAATAAAATAAAAATACAAATACTCACTCTTACATACATACTCACAAATCATGATTTAAATAAAATAAATCATAATATTAAAATTAAATATTTAAGAAACCATTGTTCTAATACCAATAGTTAGATTGTTGTTATAATATTCATAACACAGCGAAATAGAAAATAAAAATATTTTAATCTTTGTTTTTATCAGATAAAAATACTTTTATCTTAAGATTTTATGAATATATAAATTTGATATTAAAATAAATAAAAATTAGAATGAACAAAAATATACCTAAATCCACACTAGGTTTTATTTTACCAAAAAATTTCAAATAAAACCTCTTATTTTACTGTGAGAAGAAGAATGGATTTTTTATTTTTTCTTCTTTGAAGAAAAATACGTATCCTATATTTTTTTATGTATATGTGTTTTTCTTTTTTAAGTTAACTTCTCCTTTAAAATAATAATTTTATTATAAAATTTATTAATTAAATTATTATCTATTAAAAAGAGACCTAATTAATGTAAACCATATAGAGTCTTACTCTTTGTGGTTAACGTATAATATCCAATAAATGAGCATTATTAGAATTCTAAAATTAATGGACTTTTAGTCTTTTATAAAAAAGAAAATATTTAATTAAAATAAATTTTTTTTGATAATTTAAAAAATTATCCTTAATATTTTATTTATTTAATTTCTTAAATTAAATATTTAATTATATTTGGATAAGATATAATCTATATTAATTAATTTTATTTAAATATAAAATATACGTATTTGAAAACTATTTTTGAATACAAAAAAATTGTGTAATAACACAATCTTTTTTTTAATTGTTCATTGTAATAACGAAAGAAGTGGCATTGGGAACCTATGGATCTACAATTTTAAGCTCCAATAAATTTTGAATAATTAATTAAACTCTTTAATTAATTAATTCAAATTATTAATTCTAGTATTATTCCATTAAAAACCTAGAATTGCACTCTTGAAATTGCAGATATAATTTATTCAGAAAATTTAGAGTAGTCTATTAATTTAATCATTATATGTAATTCAACCCTCCATAGATGGTTCATAATTAGAGCCGGGTCAATTACTATTTTACCTTTCTAAGTATTTCTTTATCTTTAAGTCCCATTAATTCAGCAGTGGATAGTTAATTTGTAATACTATTACAAATTGAGCGCTCTAATCGTTAAGTTCTAGAATTAATCCTTAAGAGAATTTTCTTTCTAACATTTGTTAGGAAGGAATAGATTCCATATATGTAAATCATATTTCTAACCGTTTATCTCATTGTACCACCAAAATACAAATTTTTAGCTTGTTCTTTAAACAAACCGTAACGAGTATTTCAAATGATATAATGACACAAAAAAGAGTTTATGATCACTAAAGATTAAGGTTAATTTGCATATGATCATCAGTTGACGTTATTTGAATTCTTAATTAACAACGGTATTTTACATAAGAATTTAAACTACGTTTAGTCCAGTCCCATATAATTATATTATATATAGTGCCTCCACCATAATGTCACTATATTAGTGATCTGAATAAAATCCCTACATTTTAAATGTCTATAGACCGTACTAGTAAATCACTACAATTATATACTAAAGTTATGTTATATAAATAATCAAAATATTTTTCTGATATTTATATCATAAAATTATGAACACTTTTCAAATATAAAATTGAACTTTATTAATTTTATAAAAAGAATATAAGTACATGCTTTTAGGGCACTATCCTTAACATTAAAGATGTTGAATTTTGATGTCTTGTTGTATTATGAGCTTATTTGAAACTAATATTTATAAAGAAATTAGAGAACTAATCATTAGAGTTCAAAATTAGTTGTTAGAAAAATCCAAAACCAGTTTGGCCAGTTTAAGAAATCCTAAATCCTAAATCTTAAATTCTAAATGCTAAATTCTAAATCGTAAACTCTAAACTCAAACATTACTCTCATGATTCTAAACCTTAAACCCTCAATCGTAAATCCTCAATTTTATACTCTAAACCCTAAATCCTAATTTTAAACACCAAATTCTAAACTCTTGACTCTAAATTACACGAGTATAGTGCAATTAGTGATAACATTGGATGTCTAGAGAAATTTATTATGAAGACATCTCAAAATGATAATATTGCTTTGGCATTAGCCATTTTAAAATGATAATCATTGAATACTGCCACTGCTTTATATGTTCTTATGAGGAGTATGTCGTTCATCAAATACAAAAAGATGTGGAAGCTCGAGAAGGATTTTGCTAACATCATCACCTACTTTCTTGGATAATTTTTCACTTTTTTCGTTGATCAGAAAGACTATGGTCAAGTGGATTTTTCAATTAATATTGTTGACCTGAACGACTATTAAATACAAACAAGGATAGTTGTAGGGTATAGTCTACGAGAGACTTCTTATATTAATTCTTGGCACACTGCAAGTTTATAGAACTGATAAATACATGATAAAGACACATACTTGTATAAAATATGGTGCTTGTATAAAATACTGTTGAAGCAAAAGCACACAAACAATCAAAATCACCCAAGCAATATATGTAGAACAAGTAATTAAGGAATAAAGAGAGAAATGGTAGAAGAAGAACACACAAACAAGCAAAATCGCCCAAGCAATATATGCAGAACAAGTAATTAAGGAATAAAGAGAGAAATGGTAGAAGAAGAACACACAAAGAATTACGTAGTTCGGCAACATGTCTACGTCCACAGCGGACCAAGATCACACTCTTCTCTTATTATGAATCACAAGGCACTCACAAAGTATGCATTTTACAAGAAAGATCACAAAGATAACTCTCTCTGTTACTCTAAGAATTTTCTCTCACAAAGAACCACAAAGATTGTTGATGATCACTAAGATTTCTCAACCTATCACAAAGATTATTGATGATCACAAAGATGTGTTTACAAGCCAATTGATAGTCTTTATATAGGCTTTGGGACATCATAGGTCTACCCTATACGTGTGGGAGTTGTATTAGGAGGTCCTGAAACAAGTGGGAGATGAAATAAGAAAGTTTCCTTATTTCGAGATACTGTTCCCGTCTCTAGCGCCGCGACGCTGGCATGCCCTTCTGAGCGCTGCGACGCTCGTCACCTGGCATCGCGGCGCTCAGTTGCTGGATTGTGCATCACGGCGCTGGCGCTTGGTGCGCCCTTCTTCATTTTTTGCCTCCTTTCTAATCCGTCTTCGATCCATGCGCATCCTACGTACTTGGCTTGCTCTCTAAATCATATCCCGATGATTTTCAATCAATATTCTCATAAATCCCCTCCTTGATTCAAAATCATCCATAAAGCAACTCGATCTCTCATTTTCGCATCTTTGGTTACTCTCACAAAGTAGTGACTCCGGTTAAGTCCTTGCATAGGACGAACTTAACTGAGGGCAGTGGCTTAGTCAACATATCAGCAGGGTTTTTAGATGACACTATCTTTGTTAGACTAACTTCACCACTTTGGACAATCTCTCGAATGTAATGGAGCCTTACATCAATGTGTTTCAACCTCTTATGGAACACTTGATGCTTGCTTAGGTGTATGACACTCTGTCTGTCACAATATACATCGGTGTTCACATTTTTACTAGCCAATACCTCCGCACATATGACTTTTAACCACACGGCCTCCTTGATAGCTTCACTAACAGCTATATACTCTGCCTCTGTGGTAGAGAGTGCAACCACATGTTGTAAAACTGATCTCCAACACATACTACACCTAAACACTATGAATATGTAGCCCGTTAATGATATTCTCTTGTTTAGATCACCTGCATAATCTGAGTTTACGTACCCTCTTACCATTTCATTGCTGTCCTTATCCCTCTTATATATCAACCCATGATTTGACGTCCTCTTAAGATATCTCAGAATCCACTTTACTGCAAGCCAGTGATCTTTACCCGAATTTGTCATGTATCTTTACTCGGCCAGCCCGATGGGTACAAGGATGAGTCGCTAAGGCACTATAAGGGGAAGGTCACAAGCTCGATTCCTTGGGGGCACAGGTAACCTAAGCTGGATATGTGGGTGTGCCAGCACCTGACTGGTGATGACCAGTGGGGGATGGAGATCCCGATGCTGGTTGGACCAAAGGTTTGGTGGACCCTACATAGTCCTGACAGTATCTGCTCACCACACTCATAGCCTGTGCTATGTTTGGTCTTATGCAAACTATTGCATACATGATGCTCCCCACAGCGCTTACATACCGTACTTTACTCATTTGCGGTTTCTCTTCTTCAAATGTTGGCGACTGTGCTGCTAAAAGTCTAAAATGCATAGCCAAAGGAGTAGAGACAGCCTTTGCGTTGGATATACCAAACTTCTTCAGAATTTTGACTATATATCGTTGTTGGGACAAGAAGATAACATCTCTTCTTTCCCTCACAATATCCATACCTAAAATTCTCTTTGCTGCTCCCAAATCTTTCATTTCAAACTCGTCACTTAACTGCTTCTTGAGTTTCTGTATTTCTTCTATATTTTTGCATGCGATCAACATATTATCAACGTATAGAAGCAAATACATTATCCTATAACTTATGTTCTTGAAGTACACGCATCTGTCATACTTGCTTCTACTAAAGCCACAAGCCATCATAAACTCATCAAATATCATATACCACTGTCTAGAAGATTGCTTTAACCCATATAATGACTTCTTTAGTAAACAAGCATGATCTTCTTTTCCGGGCTCCTCGAACCCTTACGGCTGTGCCATGTATATCGTTTCTTCAAGTTCTCAATGTAGAAAAGCTGTCTTTACATCCATCTGCTCTAGATGTAAATCAAGGTTTGAACACATAGCTAACAAAATCCTAATAGATGTGTGCTTGACAATTGGAGAGAATATCTCATGAAAATCAACTCTCTCTCTCTGAGTAAAACCTTATGCTATTAACCTAGCCTTGAATCTTGTAGGCTCAATCCCTGGTATCCCCTCATTCACCTTATACACCCACTTGCACCCAACTAGCTTCTTTTAAGGTTTCTCCACCAACTTTCAGATATTGTTATTCCTAAGAGAACTAATTTCTTCTTCCATGGCTTGTTGCCATTCTTTCTTGTTTTCACTCTTCATAGCCTCACCATATGTCCTAGACTCATCATACTAAAGAGTGTAAGCAGAATTAAAAGCATGAGCAACTAAGTCTGCTTGTGCATACTTGATTGGTGGGTTAATCATTCTCCTTAGCCTATCTCTGGCTAACTGGTACTCTTCAAATTCCATCTCAGGAGTCCTAGTCTTTCTTTGGGTGGACTTGGAGGAACTCGCCGGTGTTCTTGGTTCATCTTCAAGGATTTTCTTGTTGAAGTGTTGATCTAGAGGCATATTAGATCTACTTTCAGTCTCTACTTTAACTTCCATTGACTCGGGTGCTGAGTCTTCTTTGGGCACATGTTCTTCTTTCTCGTCTTCTTGGGAGGTTTTTAGCATCGTCATCTCATCGAACGTCACGTCACGGCTTATGATACTCATTGGTGGTGTCAAGTCTTTACACCACACCTTGTATCCTTTTACTCTTTTCGGATATCCTATGAATACCCATTTGATAGCTTTAGATTCTACCTTCCCCTCCTTAACATGTACAAAGGTAGGGCAACAAAATATTCTGAGGTGGTCATACTTTGGAGGATTGCCAAACCATTTCTCTTCTGGCGTCTTGAAGTCAATTGCTGAGGAGGGACTTCTATTAATCAAGTAAGTTACAGTCACTACAGCTTCTCCCCAGAATATCTTGGACATCTTTGCATTGGTAAGCATGTATCTAACCCTTTCAAGTGGGGTTCTATGCATCCTCTTAGCTACGCCATTCTGCTGTGGTGTTGATCTTACTGTTCTATGCCTTGCAATCCCATGCTTGGCACAAAACCCATCAAACTGTCTGTTGCAAAATTCGAGGCCGTTGTTAATCCTTAGCCTCTTTACCCTTTTGCCAGTATGATTCTCAACAAGAACCTTCTAAGTCATGAAAACTTCAAAAGCTTGATCCTTACTCTTCAACATATAGACCCACAGCTTCTTTGAATAGTCATCAATCAAGCTGAGAAAATACCTGGCACCACCACGAGTAACTGTTTGAGCTGGTTCCCAAAGATCCGAGTATATGTAGTCAAGAGTCCCCTTAATTTTGTGCTCGCCGATACTAAACCTTACCCTATGTGCTTTCCCAAGTACACAATGCTCATAAAACTTTAAGGGCTAGAACTTATCTTCTCCAAATGCCTTTTGACTGAATAACTCCTTTAGGTTTCTCTCGCCTAGGTGTGTCAGTCTAATATGCCACAACTTGGTTTGCATACTCTCATCATTTACAAAAAAATAATGCAGAACCACTTATGACATCACCTTTAAGCACATAAACCCTTTTGCGCTTCTCTCCTCTCATCACCACCATGAAATCTTTCAAAACTCTTAAAATCCCTCCATCGATCCTGATGGAATACCCATTATGGTCTATAGTCCCTAGTAAGAGCAAGTTTCTCTTCAAGTTAAGAACATACCTAACATCTATCAACTCTCTCACTCGCCCATCATGTAGCCTAAGTTTAATACTACCAATTCTAATCATCTGACATGCAATGTCATTACCCATTAAGACCTTACCACCATTAATAGGCTGGAAATTTGTAAACCAAGACTTGTGTGGACACATGTGAAAAGTGCAACCAGAATCAAGAACCCATTATTCAGAGTTCTTACCATCAGTAGCGATGAGTGTCTTTACGCTGTCATAGCTATCATCATAGGCAAGCGCATCATCCGTTTTCTTCTTGTCTTGTGCTTTCTTCTCAGGACAGTCCTTTATGAAGTATCCCTATTTCTTACAGTAATAGCACTTCTTAGGAGTCATAGACTTCGACCTTGAGCCTTTTTTCTTCCCATCTCTATATGAGGGCCTTCCTCTTATAGATAAGCTTTCTGCATTGCCCTCGGTCTGCTTTTCTAATAACTTTGAGTTTAATGATGATTTCACATCACTCATCGTTAAACTCTCTCACTCATCGTTAAACTCTCTCTACCGTAAAGTAGTGTATCAATAAAACTCTCATAGCTCTTGGAGAGTGAACTCAGTAGGATAATTGCTCTATCTTTATCTTCTATCTTGATGTTGATAGACTCAAGATCAAGGATGATCTTATTGAAGGCGTCTATATGATTTTTCCTCGACGTCCCCTCTAATATGGACAGCTGATACAGCTTCTTCTTTATATGTAATCTGTTGGCCAACGATTTTCTCATATAAAAAGAGTCAAGCTTTTTTCAAAGATCTATTGCCGTCGTCTCACCTGCTACTTCCTTTAGTACTTCATCATTCAATGATAGAACGATTGTGCTATGAGCTCTTTCTTGAATGTTCTTTCTTTCTGCTTCATCTTTAGATGACTCTAGCGTCTTCTCTTCATTACTAGATGGAGTTGTAGTCTCCTCTAATGCTGAACCAAGCCTTTGGCTCACTAACAACGCCTTAACCTTTATCTTCCACAGATTGAAGTCATTCGTACCGTTGAATTTTTCCACCTCATACTTGGGTGTGGCCATGTCTGCTTAGAACCAAGTTCTGATACCAGTTTGTTGAAGTGGAAGCACACAAACAAGCAAAATCACCTAAGCAATATATGCAGAACAAGTAATTAAGGAATAAAGAGAGAAAGGGTAGAAGAAGAACACACAAAGAATTATATGGTTTGGCAACTTGCCTATCTCCACGGCGGATCAAGATCATACTTTTCTCTTATTATGAATCATAAGACACTCACAAAGTATGCCTTTTACAAGAAATATCACAAAGATAACTCTCTCTGTTACCTTTAGAGATTTTCTCTCACAAAGAACTACAAAGATTGTTGATGATCACTAAGATTTCTCAACTTATCACAAAGATTATTGATTGATCACAAAGATGTGTTTACAAGCCAATTGATAGCCTTTATATAGGTTTTGTGACGTCTTAGTTTTACCTTATACGTGTGAGAGTCGTATTAGGGAGTCTTAAAACAAGTGGAAGATGAAATAAAAAAGTTTCCTTATTTTGGGATGATGTTCCTGTCTTCAGCGCCGCAGCGCTGACGTGCCCGTCTGAGTGCTGCAGCGCTCGTCGCCTGGCGCCGCGGGGCTCAAGCTTGGTCGCCGCGGCGTTGGCGCCTGGTGCGCCCTTCTTCATTTTTCGCCTCCTTTCGCGTCCGTTTTCAATCCGTGCGCACCTTACGCACTTGGCTTACTCTCCAAATTATATCCTGATGATTTTTAATCAATATTCTCACAAATATCAATATAAAGATACATACTTGTATAAAATATCAATTCTTGGCACACTGCAAGTTTATAGAACTGATAAAGACACATACTTATATAAAATATGGTTCTGTATCTCTTGATAGTGAGATTTTAAAAGAGAATATCATCATTTCTCTCAGAAATTAGTATTGTGTTCATTATTTCCTAAAATGTTGGTTGCTTTTATGAGTTAAAGCCAGTTTCATATTTCTCTCTGAATTATCATCTATTAAAACGTTTTAAGATCAGATTGATGTATGGATGATTATATTTAATAATGTTAGTTGACACCATGATCCCAATTGATGAATCATTAATAAACTAAAGTCGGAGTTAGATAAGATTATGGTATCAATTGAGAAATATAGAAAACCCGTTGAAGGCTTTTTAGTCACACATAAAAACATATGGTATGAGATATAGAGTATAGACGTTTTACTGGCTTTTCTATATTTCTCCATTGACATCATAATTTTTCTAACTCTAACTTTAGTTTATCAATGAGTTTAAACGATTTTATAATTTAGGGAGATATAAACGTTTCAACATCCGATGCAAATAAAAAACATATTGTAGGATTCTTAAAAAAGAAAATTCAAAAGAAGGTAAGTCAGATGGTTTATGACCGAGTTTCCTTTCATGATGTTGGTAATGCCAAAGCTGTGAGGGCAACATTATCGTTTTCTTTCTCGAAAAATTCTGATTTGTTTATATTAGAGACTTGTCTTTAATACTAATATTGGGCCTTCACCTATCAGCTTAAGCTTTTGGGTTGAGTTGTAAACTAATATAGTATCAGAGTCAAGGTCTTAAGTTCGAGCCTCTATATCTTTGTTTTCAGTTAATTTCTAGTTTATTGGCTTTCTTGGTTTCTTGGAGACGGGGGATTCACCTGATTCAGACCTACTCGAATCCACGTTTCACGTGAGGGAGACTATTAGAGACTTGTCTTTAATACTATTATTGGGCCTTCACCTATCAACTTAAACTTTTGAGTTGAGTGGTAAACTAATAGTTTAGATTGTGAAAGGGAACCTAAACCCTATAGAAGACACAATATTTAATAGTGTATTGAATTAATTTTTAGATATCATAAATACAAAGAAAATCCTAAAAAAGATTCATATAAAAATTATTCATAAAAATGATTCATCAACATTTAATCTCATTGTTGTTTTCCTTCATTTTCTTTGTTAATGAATTTAAAAAACCATCATTCATTACAATTAATCTCAATACTAATCTCATTTATATCAAATCTTAATCTAAAGAGACCATTAAAGACCTGCATGCATATAAATTATCAATATAAATTCATCCGAACACATTCTAAAAATATAGATTTAGAGTTTAGAATTTATAAGGTGTGTAATTAAGGGTTTAGGATTTATGATATATACAATGAAGGTTTTAGGGTTTAGAGTTAAGAGTAAGGATGATAAATTTATGGTTAAGGATAATGAATTTTGGACATAGAGTTTAAGGATCATATTTTACTGAAAGATAGAGGAGTCTTGCTTTAAATTGGAAGTAATACTTATTACATTTAATGGAACGAAATGTAACATTTAATGTAATTTTTAAGATTTTGAATATAAAACTTATAATATAAAGCTATATAAATGTTACTTAAGATTATACATTTCATTGTAATTTTTAATTTGATATATAATATATATGTTATTTAAGGTTATAAAATTTTCTATAATTTTTAATATTTTGAACGTAAAACTTACAATATATAAAAAGGTAAAGGATATCGAAACTCCTGAGTTTTTGCAAAAGGGACTTACAAACCTCTAAAGTTTTAAAGGGCCATAAAATCCTTTGTTAAAGGACAATTCTATTAGATTTAACACTTAACATGTCAAAATTGTTGAAAGTACATTTATACTCATATATTAGGATTGTTATGCCTATTTTTCTTTTAATGAATTAGAAAATAGAGTGACAAAAAACACATGCACACATTAGAGCTCGAACTTAAGCATTATACTCATTTTGCTATAAGCACTTTATAAAAAATAACTTTATTTATTTATTATACAAATATTACAATACTAGTCATCGATGATCGTCGCCGCCAACTGGTCATTAGTGATGGATGGTGGATGGACACTAAATTTATATAATCGGAATCTAAATTTCTAGATCTACATAATAGTTTAATTATTTTCATCAATGAGTCAATAATACAAGACCAAAATCGAGAATAAAGTGAGGGCCCTTATATTTTCACCATCTTCTAATAATATTTTTTAGACATTTAATAGTCAAAAGTTGATTTGCCCTTTTGATCACTAAATCATATGAAAACTGTTTTTGATAAGGATTTCAATGATTTTTTATAAAATTTCGAGAGTTTGCAAGTTTTTTTTAAAGAAGTTTGAGGATTCTAATGTTCTTTACCCTATATAAAATTAATATGTTTAAATTAAAATGTTTATATTAAAAAGTTAAAAGAATTAAAATGTTTATCGTAGAGGGTTATAATAATAAAGTCAAAAAATAATAAAAAGTTAAAGTGTAAAATATAAATTGTATAAAATTAAAATAATAATTATATATTTATCGATTCAAAGATTTTTATAAAGTTTGGGCCGTTGTAATTATGCCCTACTTACTGGGTATAAGATCATAAATATATCATTTATAGAACAAATTTAAAATTTGAAATTATAAGAATAAGGTTAGATCTATTTTGCAATATTAATTTGTACTGTATTGTTTTGTGAAATTTGTTTATATTTATTTTTGTTGTAATTTATAAACATCGGTTAATTTATAAAAATAAAACAGAGATGACATGAATATCAAAACAAAATATTTGTTATACTTACTATCTTTAGTTTGATATATATTTGTTTTAATTCTGCCCTTTATGTGAGTAGTTTTTTATTTGTCAAATTGCCTAAGACTTATGCTTTTTTGAATCCAATTGTAGATGTTATGCTAGTAATACTTGTTCTATTTTTTTCTCTTAGCCTTTGTTTGACAAGTTATTATAAGTTTTCGATAAGATCTTTAATATTATTTTTAAAAATTTCATTATTTATTCAAGTTTGAGAAATTTTTTTTTAAAAAATTAATAAGATTAGAATAATTTATAGTAGAGATGACTCTCATCAATATTAAAACGTTAAATTTGAAAGAAAGATAAAATCTATAATTAGTAAGGTAAAATATCATAATTATAACATTAAACACAATTTTATAATGAACAATAAATTGCTATACAAAATTGTTGCTTGAGAAGTTTATATGGTTAAATATTGTGTTCTCCTCTACAAATCCCAGATTGCATTACAATATTTATCAATCTAAGTAATGTAAAATTTTACAGCCCGTAACACTAACAAGTAATAAATACAATGGGTCAAATATGTCTAAAATAAAGTCTCTAATGTATTCACAAAAGTCCTAATGGACAAACGTTCAATTCTTATAAGAACTATTTCTTTCGAAATATATATATATATATGTATATATATATATATTGAGTCTTTCTTTGGATGTATTGATTGTATACGACTATCCGGAGGCTGTTATTAGTTAAGTTATTGACAGAATTTCCCTTTTAAAAAATAAAAAAAAAGAATGTAATGTAGTTTTTTAAATGAAGAGATTTGAGTTATATTTTTAAAAAATTGATAATTCAATAATTTTAATTGGTAAGAATTGAGATTAATATCAAAGTGAAGAGTCATAAAAAGTTTAGAATGTGTGAGATATGTATGGAGAAGTTTAGGACTTGTGGGACACGAAGGAAAAAGCGAAACGGGTCTCAAAGATATGAAGAAAGCAAGAAAACGCGAGATAGGCGTACATGGCTGAGCGCCGCAGCACCCAGGACAGCAACCCAGCACCGCAGCACTGGGCGTGATTTTGTCTAGTGCCGCAGCGCCCAGGGACGAGCGCCGCAGCGCCAGACTGGTCAGAAGTCCGTTTTTCTTCGGAATTTTTAGTTTTGGAAAGTTTTAGACTTCCAAAATAAGTGGACTCTTACTCCAACAAATAATAGGGTTAGAATGCACGAAACACACCCTATATAAATACGTGTAAACCATTGATTTCAGATTAAGTATTAAGAGAGACTCTAAGAGAGGGGAAGAACTGGATAGACATTAAGTGTTTGTGTGCGCTAGGGTAGAACTATTGTTTGGGTGATCATTGTTCGTGATAGCGTAAGGGTTCACTAAACGTTTAGATCCTTTTGAGGGTTCTTCATTTGAATTTTTCTTATAAAATCTCTAGGGAGTTATAATAAGAGAGGTTAGGATCCTTGGATCCACCGTGAACGTAGGCAATTGACCGAACCACGTAAAATTGTGTTATGTTCTTTTATTTTCTGTTTTAAATTCTTGTTGTTTTTGTTTGATTGATAGGTTATTTCGCTATGCAAGGAGGTTAGGATTTTAAATTGAATCTTAAATTTTTCACTTTAATATAACCTCGAGAAAGAGAATGGCGTTTTCTCCCTCAACATATACATAAATATATTTTCTTTCGGGGATATGCCTTAAATATGGTGAAATACACAAATTATAAGTTTAATTCTATTTTGGCTAAATTTAAAATTGATGATATGGAATGGCCCAATTCATGAATTAAGAAGGAAATCCATTTTCATAGTTGTTGTAGATATAATATGATGTATTCAAAGTTTTCATTTTAGGAAGAAAATCCAGTTTTATAAATGGTAGATAAGATATATTGTAATCTGTCAAAACTTGAATTTCAATTTGAGCAGACAAGACAATGTTCTAATTCTTTTTTTTTTTAAGATGCCAGTACCCTATAAATAGAGCCCAAAGTTTTGACAATTGAAATAAGAGAGTAGTTGTTGCATATCTCCATTAACACACAAAAGAAAAAGAAATTATGGAGAAGTTTCCAAAAAGGTTGGTATTCATAGTTGCTCTCTTGGCATTGATATTTGCCGCAGGTAACCAAATAAATTATGTTACTGTTTTTTTTAGTATAAAATACTGTACGCATATTTCTTTGGAGAAAATAATTATTTAATCGATGTTGCTGCTGGCATTGCAATTATCAAGTATGCGTGTATGTCTCAATTTTATTGGATGGACATGGACGTATAGATAGCTTGGTTTTTAAGGTTGATGAATGATTAAATGGAGGAAATTCTTTTGTTGCAGGTCTGCGGGATGGTGCGTTGGCGAGAAATGTATCAACCCATTGCGAATCAAATGCTGATTGTAGCCCTAAATGCTTTTGTGATCTTTCTCTCCAACTCTGTGCTTGTCCGAACCCTCCAGTTCTCGAAAAACTGAAGTCTCTTGTTCAAAACCTACAAGTGCATCCATGATCTCTAAAATTATTTTGCTTTGTCTATTTAAAATACAAATAAAATAAATTAATCAAATTATTGATTTGCATCAATCTTTCATTTAAATATATATAATGTATGCGCCACACGGAAGATCAAATTCATTAATCTTCATTCTCTAGCTAATATCATGAACTAATTGTATATTGACAAACTCTTTACAAATTATAGTTACTTTCGTGCAAATATCTCCAATCAATGGCCAAATTAACATCTTTAAAGCATTGATATTTTCAACCATGATATTCAATTCCTTCACATGAAGGGGCATGGTTGATTTATATAAATGAAAGCGATTCATATTCAATGCGAGCCATGTCCAACACTAAAATGATTGGCCCTATACTTTTTATAAGTTTTAAAGTGGATCTTAACTGTTATCTTGTAAATATTCGTATATTCTTATTACATAAGACTTTTATCAAAATTTTGACAAATATTTTCTTATTTTATAGATATCGTCAAATTTACGACTTAAAATATAACACTTTTATAAACTTACTAATAACAATCATACTTTCAACTTCTCATATCTTATTTACAACTTATAATAATTAACATCAATTAAAAAAAATTTATAACTCATTCATCAACATATTTTAAGTATGTAGGATAAATTTAACAAGTTTAGGGCATAAAATGCCCAACAATTGTATAATATATATCCAATGGTTAAAGTTTAATATAATAAATTCGTATAGGCTTAAAAAGATAAAAGAGAGTTCATACATTTTATACAGCTCACAAAAAGACCTAAAGCACCATTACTTGACCCACCTCAACTAGTTATTGAGCTGAGAAAGTTTATAATCTCACGAGAGATAAAAAAAGGTGAGGGGGTGAATTTTTACAAACTCAGTGAGTAAAATAATTTAAATAAATATGTAATATAATTGAGATTATAGAATAGTAATAATTATAATAAAAAATTTTAATACTGTAAATATCATTCTTAACGTATACGATAAAAATATTTTAAAATATCATGAGAAACATCAAATTCTATTTGTTCATGCTAATATGAAAGTGATGCAAAATTTAAAATAATTTTATAAATATTTTTTATAAACTAGTTCATGCATAAATACATGTCATGGAAATTAAATAATTTTCTAAATTCTTATGCTAAATTAGTACTCGAGGAAAAATCTTATCATACTCGAAATATCCATTCGACAGAGTATTAGATGTACTCATCTTATATCCTCGTCTTACATATACGCAAAGGAGCAAATTGGCTTCCAAAAAATAAAACGCCCATACTCAAAACCCAAAGCCTATTTGTGTATACAAATAGGCTCCAAATGCCTAAATCTCGTATCTTTAACTAAAAGGGGATGATATCGCTTAATGGTTTAAAATTTACTTTTATTTTGTAAATATAACTTATAAAACCATATCTCATACTTTACACTTTAATTTTATTAAGATCTGAACATATTACAATTGATATCTATAATATTACTTAATAAATATTTGAGGTGTCAAATGATAACACATGATTTTGCCATGATGTAGAATAAAATTTTAGTTTAAATATGGCATAATTCACATAAATTAATTCAATAAATAAAACTCATCGTTTAACTTTAAACGTAGAATAAAAATTTAATTGAAATATATTATAATTTAAAGAAATTAATATAATAAATAAAATACATCATTTAACTTTAAAAATTATATTCATCATGCTTAAAAATATATTTATCATACTTCCAGAGAATTGATAAAAAGATGTAAAATAAATTAAATCTTAAATATACTAAATAAACTATATATATGTAGATAAATAAATCTCACTCACAAAATGTGATGACTTTAATTGAAAATGCGTTATCAGAATATATTAGGTTTGGAAATTATCATAAATGAGATAAAGTACATAATTATTCACTAGAAAGGTAGTTAATATCCAAATTGATATTTCTAAATAAAAGTCTATTAAATAAAGCAGTGCAGTTATGAGTTATATGCTTACCAACTTGTAGAATCAATACAGGCTTTGCGGTATAAGGTCCAACTCGTTCCGTCAATCTTTTACAAGTTCTAAAATGAATAAAAATAATAATTTAAACTACTAGTTTAGTGAAATTCGAAATTACTCTAAAATAAAAAAAGGTTTGAATTTTTCCAAAACCTAAATTCATTCATTTTCTTGAAATCTAACACTCAAATATATATATATATATATCAATAAAAATCATAGATTAGAGTGTTAATTTTGCTCTCATAAACTTGAACATTCTTTCTTACAATAGTTTTCTCCCTCTAAACCTTTATCATTTAAGTTCCTCTTTAATATGAAAGATTTATATACTTTAGGATATTAAATCATACTTAAAATATTACTCACAACATAAGATGCCAAAATCATACTTAAATCAACCAAAAAAAATGGAGAAATTACATAAAAAATGGTCACGGGCTTACCTTTCTCCCTCTAAACAAAATAACTCCAAAAACACAAGTTTCTCTCTCTCTCTCTAATTTATTATTAAGCTATAATTTACTAATTAAAAGAAGGAAATAGGGCCTTGATGGGCTTTGGAAAAATGGACTTTAATAAATTTTATTTTTTAAAAATATGACCCATTTCAAGTAGAACTATACTTTCTAAATTATGAACAATCTTTCGCTATATATTTAAGACGTTATTCACTTTAATTTTAAATAATCCAGAAGGTGGCACATTATACTTGACCACACATGAAGAAGTTGTCAAAGAATAAGGAGTCTTCTTAGAACTGATTGAAACCTGCATTTTGCATCTCGGCCAAGAATCATGGACCCGTAATTATTGGCCATCTTGGCCATATCGACCAATAATCGCAAACACGCAATAGTTGTCCGAGATGTAATTCTCTCTAATTTTCCTCATCGTCATCTCATTTTTCTCACATTCAATCTCGTTTCTCTTTTAAACTTTATTATTATTATTCAAAATTTGAATATTGAACTGTATTCTTGAAGATGGATTTGCTTAATCAAGTTTAAATTTGTTAGATTTAACGTTCATATGTTTTGTTTTAACACTATATTATGTATACAAGGGTAAATATATTCATTTTTAGTGTATTTGGTTAATAAAGAATAAACAATTAAGAGGTGGCTAATAGAGAATATTTGTAAAATTACTGGGCTATTTCCGAAAATTTTCTAAATAATATACATGTGATTCATAACATATATATTAAAACACATAAGCTTTTATAATCGTGGTAAAAATTTTTATTTTATATAAATTAATATTAATATATTTTTTAATTGGAGGGAATTTAAATTCATGATTTTTGCTTCAATAAAAAAAAAATTATAAATCTTTTATTATTTGGGTTGGCAATATGGTAGGTTGCGCCAAGGATGAAAATCTATTTTCATATTTGAATGGGTTGAAATTTTTTATTATTGCCCCATCTTTGAATTAAATAGTTTAGGTTGTAGAGATTTTTTTTAATGTGGATGGGAACCTCATGGGCATTTCATATCTGATTTGTTTTATTTTTTAATTATATATTTTTAAAAATTTTGAGTTTTAGATTAGGTATGAGAGTTATAACCCACCCCTATACCTACCCACAATATATTTCGGGGATGATAATTTATCATTATACTTACTTTAAAATTCAAAATTTTTATTATAAAATCTCCTTTTATTTATTTTTCATTCGGATTGGACCGCAAGCCTCAACCTCTTGAAAAATTTTGTTAGTTTATTTAGGACTCGTTTGGTTGAGCTTTTCAAATAAAGATTTTTAAAGTAGAGCTTTTAAGAAAAAATCACTGGTCGTTTGGTTGTCAATTAAAACAACTTTTTTGAAGTATTAAATCATTTGGTTATATTATTAAAAGTGTTTATCTGTTATTAAATTACCAAAAAGGACACTTAATAAAATTTATATTTAAATTCTAAATAATTTAATTTTTTTTATATATAAATTTAAATTTATTATGTATTTTTTCAAATTCAATTTATTAAAAAATAATAATTAAGTAAAATCAATACACAGTAATCAACGAATTAATATAAATTATTTTATTTTGTATAAAAATAAAAAATAAAATAATACTTCTTTTTATTTAGAAATTAAAATATCAACAATAAATTTTGTTAGATTTTGATAAAAATATAATAGGTATAGAAATATAAAGAATTAAAGGTATAATGATTTAAAAAAAAAAATTAAAACATGTTAGTTAAATAAGGTTCATTTTTATTAAGGATACAATATAAAAATAAAAAAAATTATTAAAGTATATGTGACATTATATAAATATTAAAAAAATTTAAAAATTTATATTCTCAAAAATAAAAAATTTGAGTTTTTAAAATTAGAGAAAAAATAAATATTTTAATTTCTACAAATTCTTATTTAATTGAAATCAAACGTTATAAAAAAAATTTTATTAATAAAAAATTTCTTTTGGCCAATAAAATAAAAGTTCAACCAAATTGATACTTGTTATGGTATCTCACCCGCATGTGATATTACAATTCAAGTGATATAGATCAAATAGTTTTTCTTTTTTTTTGAAAATATGCATTGCAATCCTTGTACACGCTTGAATAAGATAGGAGCTTATTCTTCTAGACGAATAATCTCCTATACTATCAATTCTCACATTAAGTAACTTAACCTATAAGTAGTCAACGAAACGGTGCTGAACGGCCCGCAAACCAATCAATTAATTTCCGACACGTGGCATGCTAAACCATTTGCCAACACCGCACGTTCACACCGAATTGGACGCAGATTTCGTCTTACCAACTATAAATAAGACTTTCATCAACCTTGAAAAGCCACCAAAATCATCTTCGATTTATCTGAACAAGTTTGCTTTTACGACATCGTTTCCATCATCATCATCAAGCAAGTTTTGTTTTACCCAGCGTTTCGATTTTCATCATGGTCGAAGAGAACAAGCAGTCCCAACAAAACCTTGTAAGTCATACATATTCAAGTTTGTGATTCTTGTTCCGGAAATTATTAATTAAGGGGTTAACTTTATTATATTTCATTTGGTTTCTTATTTGTTTGTGAACAAATTTGTTAGAAAAAAAAAATACTCTTTTTTTTTTGGTTTTTCCCTTTTAACCTGCTTGTGTAAAATTTTCCCAGAAAGCAATTAGAAGTTTTGCTTTGCCTTCTACTTGAAAAAAAGTTGATACATTTCTTTTGAAAAAAAGGACTTCTTTTATTTACCAAAAAAGGTTGTCAACTGTCTTGTAAGATTATGAGACGAGATTTTAATAGGAAGTTTTTTTTGTGGGATTTCTAGTTTCTTTTCCATGATGAATCTGAAGCTGATTTTAAATGTGTTTGATTGACATTTTTTTTGAAGGCTATCGAGGAGGAGCAGAGGCTGAAGTATTTGGAGTTTGTGCAAGTGGCTACAATTCAGGCATTGATGTGCTTTTCAAACGTCTATGGTTATGCTAAGGATAAGGCCGGGCCATTGAAGCCTGGTGTTGAGACCGTTGAGGGTACTGTTAAGAGTGTGGTTGGACCTGTTTATCATAAGTACCATGATGTCCCGATTGAGCTCCTTAAGTATGTTGATCGCAAGGTAAATCTTTTCAAACACTTGTTTATGACTTTGAGTTTGAGGTTTTAGTATCTTATATTCTGATAGTACTTGATTTAGCACGAATAGTAAGATAAAATTTCCCAACAAGTATGGATTTTGATCTTTTGTTACTGTTTCATAAAATATAGTATTTATCTGTTTGTGATTAGGAGGGAGCGATCCAAATGAAGAACTCTGTAGCACAGATTCTGGCAGGCGCTGGGCTCAGTTCTATATGCAAATAGTGTTGGACTTTCTAAAAATTAGTAAAATGGCCCTCCTTTTAAAATAGGCATACATGGAAAGTGGGCAACTTTCTTCATATCATTTTAAAGGGCGGCTATCATGATGCTGCCAGATGGTTCTTGCGTGAATAAACTCATTAGTGTTCAGTTGAATAATTGATTAACATATGCATTTATCTTTGCTCTTATACATCTTTTACCTCGTTGACGATGGTTCTTATAGCGGGGCTGGTTTTAACATGAAATTTTATAAAGGAGATACTGAAAATTTGTCTACATGATTGTAGGTTGACGAGTCTGTGACCGAGCTGGACCGCCATGTGCCTCCAGTCCTCAAGCAAGTCCCTATCCAAGCCGTTTCTGCGGCTCAAATGGCACCAGTTGTAGCACGATCCATGGCTTCTGAAGTGAAGACTGCTGGTGTGGTGGGCACTGCCTCAGGAATTGCTAAATCCGTTTACACCAAGTGCGAGCCAACAGCCAAGGAACTCTACTCCAAATACGAGCCAAAGGCCGAGCAATGTGCCTTGTCAGCCTGGCGCAAGCTCAACCAGCTGCCACTATTCCCTCACGTGGCTCAAGTCGTTGTGCCAACTGCTGCTTATTGTTCCAAGAAGTACAACCAAACAGTGATTAGCACTGCCGAGAAGGGTTACAGGGTCTCTTCTTATCTGCCATTAGTCCCTCCGGAGAAGATCGCTAAGGTGTTCGGCAATGATGCTGCTGAATATCAGCCTTTGTCTTCTGCTGGACATGAAGCTGATGTGGTTGTGCATTGATAGTGTTCTTTATTCGTATGGTGACATTTTGATCTTATTACAAGATGTGGATGAGAATGCTCTCTAATAATGGATTGGAGTTGGTTTCTATTTTACTTCTAGAGAATTTTCATTAAAAAATCTGGTTTTGTGTTGGCTGCTTGTAAATTACTTACTGCACAAGTTGTGAATTTGTGCATTGAAGTTGATTCTGCATTTTTGCTGATAATCTCTGTAAAAAATCTACACGTGTTTTGAAATCTGCCGTATCAAAAAGTGCTTTGTAGCGTCATTAACAAGTGATTGTACCTCTGAATTTGTTAATGAAAGATCATGATCTTAAATTTTGAACTCTATGTGAATATTATTATGTCTAAGCAAACTTAACTGAATCTGGGCTGCCCAAATTTTTTCAGCAGAAAACATTTTCTTTAAGTTTTTTTTTTAAAAGTTATTATCACAAATATTATTTATTTAATTTAAAATATTATTTATTTAATTTATTGTAAGTTTTTTAATTTATAATAAATATTATTTGTTTAATTTATTATAATCATATAAATAAATTAATCATAAAAACTCATTTACAATACATATTATTGTAATATTATTTAAGTTATAATAATTGTCACGGTTTAAATTATTATCACAAATATTATCTGCTCTATTATTTTTATTATTTTATATTTATCTTTGAGTATTAAGCTAGGTCAGGTAGTGTGGATGTTTCAATCCTGTTATATAATATCAATGGTATGAGTAAGTTTAAGTTTGTATAAGTAGTTTGTGCACAGTAGTACTACTAATTAAACCTTACACTCTAAAGCAAATCCGCGATCATATGGAAAAAAATTCTCATTTTTTATATTTATATATTTATTCGGCAAAAAAGCCCAATAGTATAAATGCCCATTATTGAAGGCCTAGTCCAAGACTACCGAGGCCCAAATAAGCACAGCACATTAATCGACCCGAACCAACCAGACCCAATGCTACACAAACTTAATCTCCACCAAAAGTACCACGAAGTTTAAAGTAGATTCACCAGTTCTGTTTTGTTCCTCTCAGCCTCCAGTTTCTTCTTCACTTCAATCGAAGAGTACGATAACACAAAAAAAACAATAACAAAAACGAAAACAGAAGCCAGAAACACAAAGGAAAAAAACCATGTCCGCCTGTTTCCTGCAAGCGCCGATGGCAGCTTCAATAATCCCATCATCAACTAATACCGTTCACTCTCTTAGAAGAACTAATAATAGAAACAACCGAAATTTCAATTTCACGACTCTTTGTTGTTCTTGTATCGGCTCCAAAAGCTCGTCCGCCAAAATTCCGATGCCACCCATTAACCCAAACGACCCGTTTCTTCAGAAACTCGCCTCCGTCGCCGCCAGCTCTCCCGAGAAGTTACTTAATCGCCCTCTCAACTCTGATTCGCCTCCGTTTTTGGATATCTACGATTCTCCCATTCTCATGGCCTCCCCTGCCCAAGTAAACAGTTTATGGTCTTATTTATTTATTTTGAAAAAAAAGTTGTTTGGGTTATTGTGTATTTTATTACGAAGTGCTTTAATTAAGGTACTTAGCTTAGCTCGAAATCAATTTAACATATTTATTTTAATGGATTTTTGGTTTTATTTGATGGGGTGAAAAATGAATGAACTTTGCGTTTACGAAAATATGAGATTCTCTGTGCATTTTGTGCGTGTTGAAATTGGAGTTTTTGAGTGTTTGTGCGTGGTGATGTAACATGGTGATTGATGTTTTAATTGGGTTTGTGTTTGTTTATTTGATGTTATTTATGTTAACTGTTGTGAAAATGTTAGGTGGAAAGATCGGCTTCGTACAATGAACATAGGCCAGATACGCCGCCTCCGGATTTACCTTCACTGCTTCTTCATGGGAGAATTGTTTACATTGGCATGCCAGTAAGTGATTTTGATAGGTGGCTTTGTGTGGATGAGCCTTTATTTTTAGTTGAGTCTGAGTCTACCTTCTCTATTTGTATAGCATTGTTTCCTAAAATGTTGAAAATGTTTCAATTACTGTGATGTGGTATCTGAACAGAAACTACCATTCCATTCCATGCCATCCATTGTGGTGAAATGTTTCATTTAGTGTTTCTATTGAAATATGTAGTCTTTTTGTTTAGCACCAAACTAATAGGGTGTCGAATTGTGTAAATACAATCATAACACAATCATGTGTTACAATTATTTCTAACAATCCTATTAAGCGTTTCTTCATTGTGGTGCTATTATATGCTTTATAAGTCTTATAATCGGTGTCCTATTTCAGTCTGCCCAGCAAGTTAACCATTTTGTCTCTCAGTTGGTGCCTGCTGTCACAGAGCTTGTTGTGGCAGAATTGATGTACCTGCAGTGGATGGATCCCAAAGAACCAATATATGTTTATATCAATTCTACAGGTACAACTCGTGATGATGGTGAATCGGTGAGTTTTGTATCTTAAACACTACAAAACTACATCTTTTGTTTTACATTTCACTATTTATATATGCAAAAGATGCGTATTGTTCTGGTATTGCATTAACGTAGCATACCACATAGCTGATAGTGGTGCCCTTTCTTTAGGAAGAGTAAAGGCGGTGAAGTGGAGGGTTTCTTTCTGACCTGTATACTTGGCTATTCAGTTTGTGCTAGTTTGTATATTAGGTATGAATGCCAGAAATAAATGCGTGAAATTGTATTCCAAATATAATATATGTATTTGATACATATAGTTGTATAGCGTATTATGACAATTTATAAATTTTGACAGTTGAGTTTGGATATATGGATTGACATCAGTTCCTTTTTATTTTTTGGGTACATTGGTGAAAACTGACAGTTTGATTCAACTCTGCGTGAATATATTATATATGTTAACATAGCATAGATATACATATTGCTTTTTTTTTGTGATTTATATTTTCTTTATCTACAAGTATTTATTAGTTTCTTCTTGCAGGTTGGTATGGAGAGTGAAGGTTTTGCCATTTATGATTCAATGATGCAAATGAAAAATGAAGTGAGTTTTTTTTTTTTTTTTTCCTGATATAGTTAGATATCTATTATTTGCCCTATTTTGGTGGTGGTAATGGTGATTAGTTGGCAATTGGTAGTATTATGTGATGTAATCTGGATGCTGAGATTTTTTGGCAACTAATTTAGAATGAGGATCATGGTGAAGCTGGACATGTAGCTTCAGTGGCTACAATCTCTGTTCTTATTTTTGTTATAATTGTTTTAGGTCTTCTGTTTCTAAGGCAAGGTACATAAGTAATAAGTTGGTTTCTAAATGTTCCTAGAAGTTTGTGATCCAGAGTTTGACTGAGGGTCACTGCTAGACTATGAATCTCTATAATTTTCCTTTTACATGTTTGTGATCACTTTTGCAGATACATACAGTTTGTGTTGGAGCTGCTATAGGGCAGGCTTGTTTACTACTTGCCTCAGGAACTAAGGGAAAACGGTTTATGATGCCTCATGCTAAAGGTGTGATGAGTTCCTTAACTTTGATCTTATGTTTTTGATACTTCTGTCCTTTGGTTTGTCTGGTCTGAAGTGGTTACTAGAATTCTCTTTCAGCCATGATTCAACAACCGCGCCTTCCATCATCTGGGTTGATGCCTGCGAGTGATGTTCTTGTTCGTGCAAAAGAGGTTAGTTTTACTTATTCATGTATTTTGGCATGTAACTGAAACTGCGAATGACGGTGAAATGTGAACTTTTGGTGTGTTCTCCTTTCTAATTTATTGTTAAGGCATTCTCATGTTTCACCTAGCTTTGGTTATATGTTTGGTCATCTACTCTTTGAGCTTCGAGGTTTCAAGAGGAAGGCCTTACATATTGATATTTGTGTTTTTGCAAATTTTGATGCAGGCAATAATAAACAGGGACACCCTTGTAAAACTTCTGGCCAAGCAAACTGGAAATGTATGGTTCGTTATATCAAATTCTTCATAGATGAAGATATATTAGGGAAAGTTAGACAACTAATCATATGATTTTGATTGCTCAATAGTCAGAAGAGACGGTAGCTAATGTGATGAGAAGACCATATTATATGGATGCTAAAATAGCTAAGGAATTTGGGGTCATTGACAAGGTAGTTTGATTATATTTTTATACACAAATTTTTATGATGCACCACATCATGCACTGTGTTTGCTTTTATTGGCTGGGCTAATGCTTGTATGACATGTCCAGGTTCTCTGGCGTGGTCAGGAAACTATTAAGGCTGATTTTGTTGAGGAATGGGACGATAATACTGGCAGCGAAGTCCTAGAACGATACTAATTTCTCCGGTGATAATTATAATTGCAAGTAAGTTCCCTTGTCCATATGCAAAATCATTTATGGTAAAAGTCAAACTGCAGCTGTAGTGGAGCTTCTTTGCTTCATGCTTTTAATACGAAAGACATGACCAGTGCAGTTCAGCAGCAATGTGCTATCATAGTAGTTTTCTGTTGAATACAATCTTACTGAGACCCTTAAAAACTGAATGTCAGTGCTAATCATGGTACTTATGGCGAAGAATAATCCTGCTATTTGTTTTCCTATAGGAAGTCATCTTGGAGGAGCTATACCTGTGGCAGGTCACCTACATAGATAGAGAATCAACATTGATTCAATGAAGTAAACATCTTCAAGCTTCTTGACATATTTGAAAGATTCTTAAATTGCTCGGACAAGATGGTAACTTGTTAGACCAAAGCATAAGATGGTAACATATCGATCTGCATCTGTAACCTTCGTATCATGGACATAGTATGTCGAGTGTGAAAAAGCAGGTTCTCAAGAAGTTAATGAAACAAGGGCTCTTTAAAATTAAAAGCAGGTTCTGAAGAAGTTAATGAAACAAGGGCTCTTTAAAATTTTCATTATTTGTCCGTATAATTCTATACATAAGGTTGCAAGTTTACAATAATTTATGTTTCTTTTGTTCCTCTTGTACAACTTGGGAAACTTTTCTTCTCCGAAGCCTAATCAATCTTTCCATTGTTAACTTAAATGTGCAATGATGGTGAATTTGCTTGATATTAGTAGATATTCAATCTTCTTTCAAGAAGTTGAGTTGGTTACATCTCTGCAAAAGAAGTTATGTTTTGATTTATGGTTGTAGGAATTCAAATTCAAATTTATTTATTTATTTTTTCAACTTAGGAGGTGGAGTATTTAAGTATTTAAACTCGGAAAGTGTGGTTACTATTAAATTATGTATATAGCCATTAATTCAAGATTTTGAATTTGCTCCTCTATATTTTAAATGATGCCAAAATGCTTAAATCTCTTCTTCTAGCTCTATATAAAGGTTTTAGGCTTTAACTCAAAAAGGAAGAAATTGTGTTAGGACTCATCTTCATTTGTAACAATAACAATGTCTCAAGCTTGTTGGCTTTGCCGCTTTGTTTAGGGTAGTCAATTTTTCATGAGTTTTATATTAGATTTTATCATTTAGGAAAGTTTTATCTAGTAATCAGTTTTGATTAATACTCTCTGTAAGGAGCTCATAAGATTTGAGGCAATACATTAATCTATCTTACTATAAGACTAATAATGGAGGTTAATCTTCCTCGTTTGGTCTCAATCATAAAGGAAAGAGTAGTAAGAAGAAGAAGAATAAACAAAAGAAAGCATCTAATTCAGGATTTGTGCAAATTCATAAAAAGGTAATAAGACGCAAAGAAAAATCTTTTCAATGTGGCATTAAAGGGCATTGGAAGAGAAACTGTTCTTTAGTTAAGTTTTTAGTAGGTAAAAGGATAGCTTATCTTTTAGTAATATTCTTTTCATTGAGAAATATTTAGTGGCTGACTTTATAGATTTTTGGATAATAGATTCTGGAGCCACTAATCAAATTTGTAATTCATTATAAGTTTTTCAAGAAACCAAATCACTCAATGAAGGAGAGATCAGTCTTAAGTTAAAAAATGATGCAATTGTTGCAACTAAGGTAGTGAGAGTTTTCGTCTCTATTTCAATGGTTTTAGGATTTTAATATTAGATTACTGTTTGTTAGTACTAGAATTGAAGGTGACTGCACCAGGGCCACCCCAGCAAAATGGTGTAGTAGAAAGGAGAAATAGAACTCTTCTTGAAATGGTGAGGTCAATGATGAGTTATTCAATTTTACCTATCTCGTTCTAAGGTTATGCCTTAGAAACAACCATGTATCCTCTTAACTTAATTTCATCTAAATCAGTCCCTAAAACACATCTGAAAATATGGATAGGACGTAAATCAAGTTTACGTCACATACACATATGGGGTTGTCCAGCTCATGTGCTAAAAGAGGAGACAGACAAGTTAGAATCTAAGTCATAAGTTTGTCTGTTTGTTAGCTATCCTAAACGAACAAGAAGAAGTTTTTTTCTATAGTTCTCAAGATAAAAAAGTATTAGTTAACAATATGTAATTTTTCTTGAAGAAGACTATATGAAAGACTTCAAGCTTGAGAGTAAGATAATTCTTGATGAGTTAATCTGGGAACTCTAATATTGTGCCTGATTGAATCAATGAGCTAATTCTCAATCCAGATCATAATAACTAACCAGAGCCAGTTGTAGAACAACAACCACTGGTATTTCGTCATAATAAGAGGATTATTAGACGTCCAACTAAGTACATGTTAATTGGAAAATCCTTTCAGGCAATTTCTAATGAGTATGAATTAGATCCCATTAACTACAATGAAGTAATGGTTGATAAAGATGCAAACCATTGACATAAAGCTATGAAATCATAAATGGATTCCAATAAAGTTTGAGAATTTGTAGAGAAACTTGAAGGGATAAAACTCATAGAGTGTAAATGGGTCTACAAGAGAAAGAGAGAGGTAGATAACAAGTTCTTTATAAATTAAATTTAGTTCACAACAATTAATGAAAATGATATTTTATTATGTAAGGTTGTAATTTTTCTCCTTCGTAGTGAATGAATTACCTTAATGTGAGAATTGATAGTATATGAGATATAGTCACTTGAATATGCAATACATATTTCCAAAAAAATAAAACACTATAATATATTATTTGATCTATATCACTTGAATTGTAATATCACATGCGGGTGAGATACAATAACAAGTGTCTGTTTGGTTGAATTTTTTTAAATTTTTTTATCATCAAAATATTTTTTCAAATTTTTTTATAACATTTGGTTACAATTAGAAAAGCTTTTAGAGATTAAAAAAATTTATTTTTTTCTATTTTTAAAAGCTCAAATTTTAAAATTTTGAGAGTAGAGATTTTTGATCTTTTTTAATATTTGTGTAATGTCATATATATCTTAAAAATATTTTTTTATTTTTAATATTGTACTCTTAATAAAAATGAACTATATTCAACTAACATATTTTTATTTTTTTAAAAAGTTATACCTCTAATTCTCTATATCTCTACACCTATTATATTTTTACAAAAATCTAACGAAATCTATTGTTGATATTTTAATTTTTAAATTAAAAAAGTATTATTTTTTTATTTTTATTTTTGTACAAAATACAATAGTTTATATTAATTTATTGATTATTATGTATTGATTTTACTTAATTATTATTATTTTAATAAATTAAATTTGAAAAAAATACATATTAAATTTAAATTTATATATGAAAAATATCAAATTGTTTAGAATTTGAATATAAGTTTTATTAAGTGTCATATTTAGTAATTTAATAACAGATAAACACTTCTAATAATGTATAACTAAATGATCTAATACTTCAAAAGAGCTTTTTTAATTAACAACCAAACGACTAGTGATTTTTTCTTAAAAGCTCTACTTTGAAAATCTCTATTTGAAAAGTTCAATTAAACGAGCCATAAATAAGCTAGCAAAATTTTCCAAGAGGTTGAGGCTTGCGGTCCAGTTCGAATGAAAAAAAAATAAAAAAAAATTTTATAAATTTTTTTTGAATTTTAAAGTAGGTATAAGGATAAATTATCATCCCCGAAATATATTATGGGTAGGTATAGGAATGAGTTATTTTTATAAATCGAGTGTGACATACGAGTGTATACGTAATTTAAAAATTTACTACACGCAGCGGAAACATGTTAACAAATATACCCAATTTAACAAATTTAACCACATATATCACATATATGCTCAAATATAACTATTATACAACAACTTATACATGATGAACAATTGTGTACATGAAAATTAAAAATGTAAAGAACACTTACCTATTGAAGGTAGCTTTACAAAATCTTCAAGTCCTCCAATAATCTAATTGAAGAGCTCACCTTAAAGTATATTATTGAACAATTCCAGTTCATAACAGTTTGGTGGGATTATAGAGTTAGAATGGTAACTTAGTTTTAGAATTTCCAACAACTTGTATTCAATCTCTTTGAATACAATTATTTGATTCTTAAAAGGGAGATGATAAATATTTACATACAACTCTTGTTTAAATGATAGAAACAATTTCCATTGAATAATTAAGTTTATACAACTCTTGTTTAAAAATTATATATCTCTTTTTCCATTTTCTTTTATTCATTTTGAGTCGTCAATAAGAGAAGAAAATGAAGAGAAATTTTATATGTTTTCAACACTTGAAAAGAACAAAGCCAAAATTTTCTCTTACCTCTTTCAACCAAATTTTTGCTCTCCCAAAAAAATAAAATAATAAATGAATTCTAAATCAAGTGTTGGCCAAAATTTGTTTTTGTTATTCAATATTTTGATTAAACAAAAACAAGTGTTCTACTAATTTTATTGTTGGTCTCTCACTTAGGATTAATTTATTAAGTATTAGAATAATGACTAATTAAATTAATCTTTACCTAACAAATATAATTACTTTAATTATATTAGATAAATAAATGACCAACATCTAGACCCCTCTTTATATTAAAATATAATGTTATGATCAATATATATTATAATATTATCTAATAATAAAATTATAATATATAATTTAATTATTCAAAATAATTTTAAATAATTACTTTTTACCTTACTTATGTGCCATTTGTCAACATCCTATTAATTAACAACTCTTGTTAATTAATTTAGTGATATACTTAACAATTAAGTCTTGACAAATGTACATCCCGAGAGATCTCGGAATAATTATTCTATTTTCTTGAAATTTATTGGATCGATTTATTCAATTCAGTTCGATACTCTAGTGCGTAATGAGTACACTTCATATTGTGAGACTCTCTAGGTCCACACTTGATTTGTTATATGGGGCTCATCCAGACGTTTGTGAACGATGTCCCACACACATGTTACGGATATTACAAATCAGCGCGTTAGACCATGCAAGTTGAGGTTATTACATATTTGTATAATCCCTCCATCATATATATCTTGGAAGAGCAGAGATCTAGATCATCACCGCCAAATCTCTATTTGCTCAACCATCAACTTATCTCCAAATTTATATTTTCTTAAAAAATATCCACAAACACTTTTGTAATATTATTTATTCCTTTGGAATATTTTTTTTGAGGTTTATGCTTGTGGCCACAAGACTTTTTGAAATACAATTTTAGAGCATTAAAATATATAACCCACTTATATGAGTTGATGGATCCCATATCTACGCACACCAGACTTTATGAGCATCGGACCATACCTAGTGACACATAACAATTAGACCATATAACGGTCAGACCATGAAAGGTCTCTGACATGTGTGGAACATAAGTATAGTGGATCACTCACAAGTCCATCATGGCACTCAGGTCAAAGGATCAAAAATACTATTCAACTCGGAAGACCTTCCATTGACGACTTTATGAGATGTCTACTAGAGGTCTTTGTGAGTCTGTTCAATATCCAGTCTTCACTGAATACCTGTATGTTTATACGAACTTTCACTAAGCTCTTAGTTTGCTAAGACTAACCATCTGAACCATTCAGATATAGACATTCACTAATCTATATTAATGAGTTCCATTGATAGACCCGCATCGATAAAATTAGATCAGGAACATTATGTTTGAGAACATATTTGCATAATGACATTTTTTAGTACCATCTACAACTCTTTGCAGCTATGTCATTATTAATATATTCTCTGGTCATTGTCCAATTTTAGATAAGGTACTAACTGTTTAGATTTCGCTAATTTTATTAATCTGCTAACTTTTAGCACCACTAACTCTTAGTACTTTTAATTATTAGCGTTGCTAACTCTTAACATTGATATAAACTCATTTAGATCATATCTAAACTCCTTCAGATCATATAATGTCTGAAACTTTACAAGCATCTTATCATTTATTATAAATAATATCAACGATTTTATTAGAAATGATAATTATATAGATACTATCATTAAATATTTATACATAATGGGATGACACGTAAGCAGAAATCACAACAGTTATAACTATCATACCTAACCTAAAACCCAAAATTTATAAAAATATATAATTAGAAAATAAAAAAATAAGATATGGGGTACTTGTAAGGATCCCATCCCCATTCGAAAAATCTTTCCAACCTAAACTATTTAATTTAGATATTAGGTAATTATAGAGATTTTCATCCTTAACGCAACCTATCCTATTGCCAACCCTAATAATAAAAGATTTATAATATTTTTTTATTGAAGCAAAAATCATGAATTTAAATTCCCTCTAATTAAAAAATATATTAATATTAATTTATATAAATTAGAAATTTTTACATGATTATAAAAACTTATGTGTTTTAATATATATGTTATGAATCACTTGTATATTATTTGAAATTTTTTAAAAAATAGCCCAGTAATTTTACAAATATTCTATATTAGCGACCTTTTAATTGTCTATTATTTATTAACCAAATGAACTGTAAATGAACCTATTTGCCATTGTATGCATAATATAGTGTTAAAACAAAATATATGAACGTTAAATCTAACAAATTCAAACTTGATTAAGTCAATTCATCTCCAAGAACACAGTTCAATATTCAAAATTCGAATAATAATGAAGTTTAGAAGAGAAACAAGATTGAATGAGAGAGAAATAAGGTGACGAGGAGGAAAATTAGAGAGAGTTGCATCGCAGACAACTATTGCGTGTTTGCGATTATTGGTCGATATGGCCAACAATTAAGGGTCCCTGATTTTTGGTCGAGATGCAAAATGCAGGTTTCAATCAGCTTCTGAGAAGACTCCTTATTCTTTGACAACTTCTTCATGTGTGGGCAAGTGTAATGCACCACCTTATGGATTATTTAAAATTAAAGCGAATGAAGTCTTAAATATACATCGATAGATTTTTGGTAATTTGGAAAGTGTAGTTCTACTCGAAATAGACCATATTTTTTAAAAATGAAATTTATTAAAGTCCATTTTCCCAAACCCCATAAAGCCCCTATTTCCCTCTTTTAATTAGTAAATTAGGACTTAATAATAAATTAGAGAGAGAGAGAGAGAGAGAGAGAGAGAGAGAGAGAGAGAGAGAGAGAGAGAGAGAGAGAGAGAAACTTGTGTTTTTGGAGTTGTTTTGTCTAGAGGGAGAAACGTAAGCTCCATGACCATTTCTCATGTAATTTCTCTATTTCTTTTTGTTGATTTAAGTATGATTTTGGGATATTATGTTGTGGGTAATATTTTAAGCATGATTTAATATATTTAAATGTATGAATCTTTTCTATTAGAGAGGAACTTAAATGTTAAATGCTTTAGAAGGAGAAAACTAGTGTGAGGAAGAATGTCCAAGTTTACGAGAGCAAGATTATCACTTTAATTTATGATTTTCATTATATATATATATATATATTAGAGTGTTCAATTTCAAGAAAAGAGATGAATTTAGGTTTTGGAAAAATCCAAACCTTTTTTTTTATTTTGGGGTAATTTTGAATTTCACTAAATTAGTAACTTAAATTATTATTATTTTTTATTTTAGGACCCGTAAAAGATTGACGGAACGAGTTGGATCTTGTACCGTAAAGCCTGTATTGATTCTACGAGTTGGTAAGCGTATAACTCATTGTTACACTACTTTATTTAATAGACTTTTATTTAAAAATGTCAATTTGAGTATTAACTTCATTTCCAGTGAATAATTATGTACTTTATCTTATTTAGGATGGTTTTCAAACGTAATGTATCTTGATAACACATTTTCAATTAGTGTCATCACATTTTGTGAGTGAGATTTATATATATACACATATATAGTTTATTTAGTATATTTAAGATTTATTTTATTATGCATCTTTTTATCAATTCTCTGGAAGTATGATAAATATATTTTTAAGCGTGATGAATATAATTTTTAAAGTTAAATGATGTGTTTTATTTATTAATTAATTTCTTTGAATTATACTATATTTAAACTAAATTTTTATTCTACGTTTAAAGTTAAACGATGAGTTTTATTTATTGAATTAATTTATGTAAATTATGCCATATTTAAACTAAAATTTTATTCTACATCATGGCAAAATCATGTGTTATCATTTGACACCTCAAATATTTATTAAGTAATATTATAGATATCAATTGTAATATGTTTAGATCTTAATAAAATTAAAGTGTAAAGTATGAGATATGATTTTATAAGTTATATTTACAAAATAGAAGTAAATTTCAAACCAGTAAGCGATACCATCCGCTTTTAGTTAAAGATACGAGATTTATGCATTTGGAGCCTATTTGTATACACAAATAGGCTTTGGTTTTGAGTATGAACTTTTTATTTTTTGGAAGTCAATTTGCTCCTTTGTGTATACGTAAGACGAGGATATGAGATGAGTACATCTAATGCTCTGCCGAATGGATATTCCGAGTATGACAAGATTTTCCCTCGAGTACTAGTTTAGTATAAGAATTTAGAAAATTATTTAATTTCCATGACATGTATTTATGCATGAACTAGTTTATAAAAAATATTTATAAAATCGTTTTAAATTTTGCATCACTTTCATGTTTAGCATAAACAAATAGAATTTGATGCTTCTCATGATATTTTAAAATATTTTTATCGTATACGTTAAGAATGATACTTACAGTATTAAAGTTTTTTATTATAATTATTACTATTCTATAATTTCAATTATATTACATATTTACTTAAATTATTCTACTCACTGAGTTTGTAAAAACTCATCCCCTCACATTTTTTTTATCTCTTGTGAGATTATAAACTTCCTCAGCTCAATAACTAGTTGAGGTGGGTCAAGTAGTGGTGTTTTAGGTCTTTTTGTGAGCTGTATAAGATATATGAACTCGCTTTTATCTTTTTGGGCCTATACGAATTTATTATATTAAACTTTTAACCATTAGATATATATTATACAATTGTTGGGCATTTTATGCCATAAACTTGTTAAATTTATCCTAAATACTTAAAATATGTTGATGAATGAGTTATTAATTTTTTTTAATTGATGTTAATTGTTATAAGTTATAAATAAGATATGAGAAGTTGGAAGTATGATTGTTATTATTAAGTTTACTTAAAATATGTTGATGAATGAATTATTAATTTTTTTTAATTGATGTTAATTGTTATAAGTTGTAAATAAGATATGAAAAGTTGGAAGTATGATTGTTATTATTAAGTTTATAAAAGTGTTATATTTTAAGTTGTAAGTTTGACAATGTCCATAAAATAAAAAAATATTTGTCAAAATTTTGATAAAAATCTTACCGTAATAAGAATATACAAATATTTACAAGATAACAGTTAAGATCCACTTTAAAACTTATAAAAAGTATAAGGCCAATCATTTTAGTGTTGGACATGGCTCGCATTGAATATGAATCGCTTTATTTATATAATTCAACCATGCCCCTTCATGTGAAGGAATTGAATATTATTGTTGAAAATATCAATGCTTTAAAGATGTTAATTTGGCCATTATTGGAGATGTTTGCACGAAAGTAACTATAATTTGTAAAGAGTTTGTCAATATACAATTAGTTCACGATATTAGCTAGAGAATGAAGATTAATGAATTTGATCTTCCGTGTGACGCATACATTATATATATATATTTAAATGAAAGATTGATGGAAATCAATAATTTGATTAATTTATTTTATTTGTATTTTAAATAGACAAAGCAAAATAATTTTAGAGATCATGGATGCACTTGTAGGTTTTGAACAAAAGACTTCAGTTTTTCGAGAACTGGAGGGTTCGGACAAGCACAGAGTTGGAGAGAAAGATCACAAAAGCATTTAGGGCTACAATCAGCATTTGATTCGCAATGGGTTGATACATTTCTCGCCAACGCACCATCCCGCAGACCTGCAACAAAAGAATTTCCTCCATTTAATCATTCATCAACCTTAAAAACCAAGCTATCTATACGTCCATGTCTATCCAATAAAATTGAGACATACACGCATACTTGATAATTGCAATGCCAGCAGCAACATCGATTAAATAATTATTTTCTCCAAAGAAATATGCGTACAGTATTTTATACTAAAAAACAGTAACATAATTTATTTGGTTACCTGCGGCAAATATCAATGCCAAGAGAGCAACTATGAATACCAACTTTTTTGGAAACTTCATAATTTCTTTTTCTTTTGTGTGTTAATGGAGATATGCAACAACTACTCTCTTATTTCAATTGTCAAAACTTTGGGCTCTATTTATAGGGTACTGGCATCTTCAAAAAAAAAGAATTAGAACATTGTCTTGTCTGCTCAAATTGAAATTCAAGTTTTGACAGATTACAATATATCTTATCTACCATTTATAAAACTGGATTTTCTTCCTAAAATGAAAACTTTGAATACATCATATTATATCTACAACAACTATGAAAATGGATTTCCTTCTTAATTTATGAATTGGGCCATTCCATATCATCAATTTTAAATTTAGCCAAAATAGAATTAAACTTGTAATTTGTGCATTTCACCATATTTAAGCCATATCCCTTGAAAGAAAATGTATTTATGTATAGCTGCGAATCTCTTCAGTTAAGGAACTACATTACATTCTCTTTTTTTTTTGGAAAGGGAAATTCTGTCAATAACTTAACTAATAACAGCCTCAGGATAATTCTATACAATCAATACATCCAAAGAAAACTCTCTCTCTCTCTCTCTCTCTATATATATATATATATTCAAAAGAAATAGTTCTTATAAGAATTGAATATTTGTCCATTAGGACTTTTGTGAATACATTAGAGACTTTATTTTAGACATATTTGACCCATTGTATTTATTACTTGTTAGTGTTACGGGCTTTAAAATTTTACATTACTTGATTGATAAATATTGTAATGCAATCTGGGATTTGTAGAGGAGAACACAATATTTAACCATATAAACTTCTCAAGCAACAATTTTGTATAGTAATTTATTGTTTATTATGAAATTGTGTTTAGTGTTATAATTATGATATTTTACCTTACTAATTATAGATTTTATCTGTCTTTCAATATTGACGGTTCAATATTGATGAGACTCTCTATTATAAATTATTCTGATCTTATCAATTGTTAGATTTTTTTTTTGAACTCGAATAAATAATGAAATTTTTTAAAACAGTATTAAAGATCTCATCGAAAACTTACAGCAACTTATCAAACAAAGGCTAAGAGAAAAAATAGAGCATGTATTACTCGCATAACATCTATAATTAGATTCAAAAAAGTATAAGCCTCGGACAATTTGACGAATAAAAAATTACTCGAATAAATGGTAGAATTAAGACAAATATATATCAAACTAAAGATAGTAAGCATAACAAATATTTTGTTTTGATGTTCATGTCATCTCTGTTTTATTTTTATAAAGTAACCGATTTTTATAAATTACAAAAAAAATAAATATAAACAAATTTCACAAAACGATACAACACAAATTAATATTGCGAAATAGATCTAACCTTATTCTTATAATTTCAACTTTTAAATTTGTACTATAAATGATATATTTACGATCTTATACCCAATAAGTAGGGCATAATTACAATGGCCCAAACCTCTTAAAAATCTTTGAAACGATAAATATATAATTATAATTTTAATTTCATATAGTTTAAATTTTACACTTTGACTTTTTATTATTTTTTTAATTTAATATTATAACCCTCTACAATAAACATTTTAATTCCTTTAACTTCTTAATTTAAACATAATAATTTTATATAGGGTAAAGGACACTAGAATCTTCAAATTTTTTTAGAAGAACCTTGCAAACTCTCGAAATTCTAAACGGTCATTGAGATCCTTATTAAAAGACAGTTTTCATATAATTTAATGATCAAATGGGTAAATCAACTTTTGACAATTAAATAGCTAAAAAATATTATTTGAAGATGGCGAAATATAGTGGCCCCCACTTTATTCTCCATTTTGGTATTGTATTATTGATAAAAATAATTAAACTATTGCGTAGATTTAGAAATTTAGATTCCGATTATATAAATTTAGTGTCCATTCACCATCCATCACTAACGACCAGTTAGTGGTGGCAATCATCGATGACCGATGTTGTAATGTATATATAAAAAATAAATAAAGTTATTGTTAATAAAGTGTTTATAGCAAAATGGGTATAATGTTTGGGTTCGAGTCCTAATGTTTGCATGTGTTTTTTATCATTCTAGTTTTTAATTCATTAAGAGTAAAATGGGCATAACAATCCTAATATATGAGTATAAGTGTACTTCAACGATTTTGACCTATCAAGTGTTATATCAAATAGAAATTGTCTTCTAACAAAGGATTTTATAACCCTTTAAAATTTTAGAGGTTTGCAAGTCCCTGTCGAAAAAACTCAAGAGTTCCAATGTCCTTTACCTTTTTATATATTGTAAGTTTTATGTTCAAAATATTAAAAATTATAGAAAATTTTATAACCTTAAATAACATATATATTATATCAAATTTTAAAAAGGACAATGAAATGTATAATCTTAAGTAACATTTATATAACTTTTATATTATAAGTTTTATATTCAAAATCTTAAAAATTATATAATATAGGCAATTAACAACACAGTATAAGAAGAGTTTGTATTTTAGACTATACCCATTATCATTCTACGAATACTAGCCTATTGAGAGGGTGGTTTGATTTCTTGGGGGGCACGCCGCCGAGATGGGGGTACTCGAGATACTGGGGGAGACGACTGTCCTCCCCACCTGAACCAAGAATTGTTGGATTATTAGTGGGAGGGCTTGGTTCAGCCAGCAAGATTCATGCTTTCTCGAGGAGCGGATTTTGTCCCCCAAGTCATGGTTTTAAGCATGTTGGTGAGGAACGAGATTTGGGCAATGCATGTGTTAAGCATTTGGCGATCCACGATTCGTGGGCGCTTCGGGACACTTTCAGTCGGCTTACCAATCAACTGACCCGCTTTCCTTGGTCGACAAGGAAGCTACCCCTAATTCCTACTTTCAGCGTAGTTTCTTCTATCTTTTTTTTTGGGATTTTGGCCTCGCCACTTTAGAAGAGAGGAAAGAACTCCTCCGTCATAAATGTTACATTTCGTTCCATTAAATGTAATAATTATTACTTCCAATTTAAAGCAATGCTCCTCTATCTTTTAGCAAAGTATGATCCTTAAACCCTAAGTCCAAACCCATTATCCTTAACCATAAATCTATCATCCTTACTCTAAACTCTAAAAACTTTATTACATACACCATAAACCCTAAACCCTTAATTACATATCTTATAAATTCTAAACCCTAAATCTATATTTTTAGAATGTATTTGGATGAATTTGTATAGATAATTTATACACATGTAGGTCCTTAATGATCTCTTTAGATTAAGATTTGATATAAATGAGGTCAGTATTGAGATTAATTGTAATGAATGATGGTTTTTTAAATTCATTAACAAAGAAAATAAGGGAAAACAACAATGAGATTAAATGTTGATGAATCATTTTTATGAACAATTTTTATATGAATCTTTTTTAAGATTTTCTTTGCATTTATGCTATCTAAAAACTAATTCAATACACTATTAAATATTGCATCTTCTATAAGGTTTAGGTTCCCTTTCACAATCTAAACAATCTAGATTTGTTTGAAAAAGAAAATGATAATGTTACCCTCACGGGCTTTGGCATTCCCAACGTTGTGAAAGGAAACTCAGCCATAAACCATCTGCCTTGCCTTCTCTTGAATTTTTTTTTTAAGAATCCTACAATATATTTTTCAATTGTATTGGATGTTGAAACGTTTATATCTCCCAAAATTATAGAATCATTAAAACTTATTGATGAACTAAAGTTAGAGTTAGAAAAATCACGGTGTCAATGGAGAAACATAGAAAAGCCAGTGAAATGTCTATACTCTATATCTCCTACAATATGTTCTCATGTGTGACTAAAAACCCTTAATTACATATCTTATAAATTCTAAACCCTAAATCTATATTTTTAAAATGTATTTGGATGAATTTGTATAGATAATTTATACACATGTAGGTCCTTAATGATCTCTTTAGATTAAGATTTGATATAAATGAGGTCAGTATTGAGATTAATTGTAATGAATGATGGTTTTTTAAATTCATTAACAAAGAAAATAAGGGAAAACAACAATGAGATTAAATGTTGATGAATCATTTTTATGAACAATTTTTATATGAATCTTTTTTAAGATTTTCTTTGCATTTATGCTATCTAAAAACTAATTCAATACACTATTAAATATTGCATCTTCTATAAGGTTTAGGTTCCCTTTCACAATCTAAACAATCTAGATTTGTTTGAAAAAGAAAATGATAATGTTACCCTCACGGGCTTTGGCATTCCCAACGTTGTGAAAGGAAACTCAGCCATAAACCATCTGCCTCGCCTTCTCTTGAATTTTTTTTTTAAGAATCCTACAATATATTTTTCAATTGTATTGGATGTTGAAACGTTTATATCTCCCAAAATTATAGAATCATTAAAACTTATTGATGAACTAAAGTTAGAGTTAGAAAAATCACGGTGTCAATGGAGAAACATAGAAAAGCCAGTGAAATGTCTATACTCTATATCTCCTACAATATGTTCTCATGTGTGACTAAAAAGCCTAAACTCTAAACTTTGAACTCTAAACTCTAAACTCTGAACTCGAACCCCTGAATCCTGAACCCTTAACCCTGAACCTTGAACCTGGAACCCCAAACCGTTAACCCTAAATCATAAAATCCTAAATCCTAAAACCTAAACTGCAAACCTCAAATCTTAAACCCTAAACCTCAAACCCTAAATTTTAAACCCCAAACCCTAAACCCTAAATTCATATGTACACATTAGGACTCGAACCCAAGTATTATACTCATTTTGCTATAAGCACTTTATTAACAATAAATTTATTTATTTTCTATACATACATTACAACACCGATCATCGATGATCGCCCCCGCCGACTAGTCATTAGTGATGGATGGTGGATGGACACTAAATTTATATAATCGAAATCTAAATTTCTAGATCTATGCAATAGTTTGATTATTTTTATCAATACAAGACCAAAGTCGAGAATAAAGTGGGAGCTACTATATTTTTACTATCTTCTAATAATATCTTTTAGCCATTTAATAGTCAAAAGTTGATTTGCCCTTTTGATCATTAAATCATATGAAAACTGTTTTCTGATAAGGATCTCAATGACTTTTTTAGAATTTCGAGGGTTTACAAGGTTCGTTTAAAAAAGTTTGAGGATTTTAGTGTCCTTTACCCTATGTAAAATGAATATGTTTAAATTAAAAAGTCAAAGGAATTAAAATGTTTATTTTAAAGGGTTATAATATTAAAGTCAGAAAATAATAAAAAGTCAAAGTGTAAAATCTAAATTGTATAAAACTAAAATCATAATTATATATTTATCGATTCAAAGATTTTTAAGAGGTTTGGGCTGTTGTAATTATGCCCTACTTACTGGGTATAAGATTGTAAATATATCATTTATAGTACAAATTTAAAATATGAAATTATAAGAATAAGGTCAGATCTATTTTGCACTATTAATTTGTGTTGTATCGTTTTGTGAATTTTTTTTGTAATTTATAAACATTGGTTACTTTATAAAAATAAAACAGAGATTACATGAACATCAAAATAAAATATTTGTTATGCTTATCTTTAGTTTGATATATATTTGTCTTAATTTTGCCCTTTATTTGAGTAGTTTTTTATTCGTCAAATTGCCCGAGGCCTATGCTTTTTTTAATCTAATTGTAGATGTTATGCCAATAATATCTGCTCTAGTTTTTCTCTTACCCTTTGTTTGGTAAGTTGCTGTAAGTTTTCGATGAGATCTTTAATATTATTTTAAAATTTTCATTATTTATCCGAGTTTCAAAAAAAAGTTCTAACAATTGATAAAATCAGAATAATTTATAATAGAGAGTCTCATCAATATTGAACCATCAATATTGAAAGACAGATAAAATCTATAATTAGTAAGGTAAAATATCATAATTATAACATTAAACACAATTTCATAATGAACAATAAATTGCTATACAAAATTATTGCTTGAGAAGTTTATGTGGTTAAATATTGTGTTCTCCTCTACAAATCCCAGATTGCATTACAATATTTATCAATCAAGTAATGTAAAATTTTAGAGCCCATAAAATTTTAGAGTCTTTCTTTGGATGTATTGATTATATATAATGTATGTGTCACACGGAAGATCAAATTCATTAATCTTCATTCTCTAGCTAATATCATGAACTAATTGTATATTGAAAAACTCTTTACAAATTATAGTTACTTTCGTGCAAACATCTCCAATCAATGGCCAAATTAACATCTTTAAAGCATTGATATTTTCAACCATGATATTCAATTCCTTCACATGAAGGGGCATGGTTGAATTATATAAATGAAAGTGATTCATATTCAATGCGAGCCATGTCCAACACTAAAATGATTGGCCCTATACTTTTTATAAGTTTTAAAGTGGATCTTAACTGTTATCTTGTAAATATTCGTATATTCTTATTACAGTAAGACTTTTATCAAAATTTTGACAAATATTTTCTTATTTTATGGACATTGTCAAACTTACAACTTAAAATATAACACTTGTATAAACTTAATAATAACAATCATACTTCCAACTTCTCATATCTTATCTGCAACTTATAACAATTAACATCAATTAAAAAAAATTAATAACTCATTCATCAATATATTCTAAGTATTTAGGATAAATTTTACAAGTTTATGGCATAAAATGCCCAACAATTGTATAATATATATCCAATGGTTAAAAGTTTAATATAATAAATTCGTATAGGCCCAAAAAGATAAAAGAGAGTTCATATATCTCATGATATTTTAAAATATTTTTATCGTATACGTTAAGAATGATACTTACAGTATTAAAGTTTTTTATTATAATTATTACTATTCTATAATCTCAAGTAATGGTGCTTTAAGTCTTTTTGTGAGCTGAAAAAGTTTACATATTTAGGATAAAAGGAGAGGGGGTGAGTTTTTACAAACTCAGTGAGTAGAATTTAAATATTTGAGGTGTCAAATATTTTGTAAACTAAAATTTTATTCTACATCATGGCAAAATCATGATAGATATCAATTGTAATATGTTTAGATCTTAATAAAATTAAAGTGTAAAGTATGAGATATGATTCTATAAGTTATATTTACAAAATAGAATAAATTTCAAACCAGTAAGCGATACCATCCGCTTTTAGTTAAAGATACGAGATTTAGGCATTTGGAGCCTATTTGTATACACAAATAGGCTTTGGTTTTGAGTATGGGCGTTTTATTTTTTGGAAGCCAATTTGCTCCTTTGTGTATACGTAAGACGAGGATATGAGATGAATATATCTAATGCTCTGCCGAATAGATATTTCGAGTATAACAAGATGTTCCCTCGAGTACTAGTTTAGTAGAATTTAGAAAATTATTTAATTTCCATGACATGTATTTATGCATGAACTAGTTTATAAAAAATATTTATAAA
>OX327712.1:23172500-23174244 GCA_946807835.1 Ailanthus altissimus
GGTTTAGGGTTTAGGGTTTAGGGTTTAGGGTTTAGGGTTTAGGGTTTAGGGTTTAGGGTTTAGGGTTTAGGGTTTAGGGTTTAGGGTTTAGGGTTTAGGGTTTAGGGTTTAGGGTTTAGGGTTTAGGGTTTAGGGTTTAGGGTTTAGGGTTTAGGGTTTAGGGTTTAGGGTTTAGGGTTTAGGGTTTAGGGTTTAGGGTTTAGGGTTTAGGGTTTAGGGTTTAGGGTTTAGGGTTTAGGGTTTAGGGTTTAGGGTTTAGGGTTTAGGGTTTAGGGTTTAGGGTTTAGGGTTTAGGGTTTAGGGTTTAGGGTTTAGGGTTTAGGGTTTAGGGTTTAGGGTTTAGGGTTTAGGGTTTAGGGTTTAGGGTTTAGGGTTTAGGGTTTAGGGTTTAGGGTTTAGGGTTTAGGGTTTAGGGTTTAGGGTTTAGGGTTTAGGGTTTAGGGTTTAGGGTTTAGGGTTTAGGGTTTAGGGTTTAGGGTTTAGGGTTTAGGGTTTAGGGTTTAGGGTTTAGGGTTTAGGGTTTAGGGTTTAGGGTTTAGGGTTTAGGGTTTAGGGTTTAGGGTTTAGGGTTTAGGGTTTAGGGTTTAGGGTTTAGGGTTTAGGGTTTAGGGTTTAGGGTTTAGGGTTTAGGGTTTAGGGTTTAGGGTTTAGGGTTTAGGGTTTAGGGTTTAGGGTTTAGGGTTTAGGGTTTAGGGTTTAGGGTTTAGGGTTTAGGGTTTAGGGTTTAGGGTTTAGGGTTTAGGGTTTAGGGTTTAGGGTTTAGGGTTTAGGGTTTAGGGTTTAGGGTTTAGGGTTTAGGGTTTAGGGTTTAGGGTTTAGGGTTTAGGGTTTAGGGTTTAGGGTTTAGGGTTTAGGGTTTAGGGTTTAGGGTTTAGGGTTTAGGGTTTAGGGTTTAGGGTTTAGGGTTTAGGGTTTAGGGTTTAGGGTTTAGGGTTTAGGGTTTAGGGTTTAGGGTTTAGGGTTTAGGGTTTAGGGTTTAGGGTTTAGGGTTTAGGGTTTAGGGTTTAGGGTTTAGGGTTTAGGGTTTAGGGTTTAGGGTTTAGGGTTTAGGGTTTAGGGTTTAGGGTTTAGGGTTTAGGGTTTAGGGTTTAGGGTTTAGGGTTTAGGGTTTAGGGTTTAGGGTTTAGGGTTTAGGGTTTAGGGTTTAGGGTTTAGGGTTTAGGGTTTAGGGTTTAGGGTTTAGGGTTTAGGGTTTAGGGTTTAGGGTTTAGGGTTTAGGGTTTAGGGTTTAGGGTTTAGAGGGTTTAGGGTTTAGGGTTTAGGGTTTAGGGTTTAGGGTTTAGGGTTTAGGGTTTAGGGTTTAGGGTTTAGGGTTTAGGGTTTAGGGTTTAGGGTTTAGGGTTTAGGGTTTAGGGTTTAGGGTTTAGGGTTTAGGGTTTAGGGTTTAGGGTTTAGGGTTTAGGGTTTAGGGTTTAGGGTTTAGGGTTTAGGGTTTAGGGTTTAGGGTTTAGGGTTTAGGGTTTAGGGTTTAGGGTTTAGGGTTTAGGGTTTAGGGTTTAGGGTTTAGGGTTTAGGGTTTAGGGTTTAGGGTTTAGGGTTTAGGGTTTAGGGTTTAGGGTTTAGGGTTTAGGGTTTAGGGTTTAGGGTTTAGGGTTTAGGGTTTAGGGTTTAGGGTTTAGGGTTTAGGGTTTAGGGTTTAGGGTTTAGGGTTTAGGGTTTAGGGTTTAGGGTTTAGGGTTTAGGGTTTAGGGTTTAGGGTTTAGGGTTTAGGGTTTAGGGTTTAGGGTTTAGGGTTTAGGGTTTA
>OX327713.1:0-5000 GCA_946807835.1 Ailanthus altissimus
CCCTAAACCCTAAACCCTAAAACCCTAAACCCTAAACCCTAAACCCTAAACCCTAAACCCTAAACCCTAAACCCTAAACCCTAAACCCTAAACCCTAAACCCTAAACCCTAAACCCTAAACCCTAAAACCCTAAACCCTAAACCCTAAACCCTAAACCCTAAACCCTAAACCCTAAAACCCTAAACCCTAAACCCTAAACCCTAAACCCTAAACCCTAAACCCTAAACCCTAAACCCTAAACCCTAAACCCAAAACCCTAAACCCTAAACCCTAAAACCCTAAACCCTAAACCCTAAACCCTAAACCCTAAACCCTAAACCCTAAACCCTAAACCCTAAACCCTAAACCCTAAACCCTAAACCCTAAACCCTAAACCCTAAACCCTAAACCCTAAACCCTAAACCCTAAACCCTAAACCCTAAACCCTAAACCCTAAACCCTAAACCCTAAACCCTAAACCCTAAACCCTAAACCCTAAACCCTAAACCCTAAACCCTAAACCCTAAACCCTAAACCCTAAACCCTAAACCCTAAACCCTAAACCCTAAACCCTAAACCCTAAACCCTAAACCCTAAACCCTAAACCCTAAACCCTAAACCCTAAACCCTAAACCCTAAACCCTAAACCCTAAACCCTAAACCCTAAACCCTAAACCCTAAACCCTAAACCCTAAACCCTAAACCCTAAACCCTAAACCCTAAACCCTAAACCCTAAACCCTAAACCCTAAACCCTAAACCCTAAACCCTAAACCCTAAACCCTAAACCCTAAACCCTAAACCCTAAACCCTAAACCCTAAACCCTAAACCCTAAACCCTAAACCCTAAACCCTAAACCCTAAACCCTAAACCCTAAACCCTAAACCCTAAACCCTAAACCCTAAACCCTAAACCCTAAACCCTAAACCCTAAACCCTAAACCCTAAACCCTAAACCCTAAACCCTAAACCCTAAACCCTAAACCCTAAACCCTAAACCCTAAACCCTAAACCCTAAACCCTAAACCCTAAACCCTAAACCCTAAACCCTAAACCCTAAACCCTAAACCCTAAACCCTAAACCCTGAACCCTAAACCCTAAACCCTAAACCCTAAACCCTAAACCCTAAACCCTAAACCCTAAACCCTAAACCCTAAACCCTAAACCCTAAACCCTAAACCCTAAACCCTAAACCCTAAACCCTAAACCCTAAACCCTAAACCCTAAACCCTAAACCCTAAACCCTAAACCCTAAACCCTAAACCCTAAACCCTAAACCCTAAACCCTAAACCCTAAACCCTAAACCCTAAACCCTAAACCCTAAACCCTAAACCCTAAACCCTAAACCCTAAACCCTAAACCCTAAACCCTAAACCCTAAACCCTAAACCCTAAACCCTAAACCCTAAACCCTAAACCCTAAACCCTAAACCCTAAACCCTAAACCCTAAACCCTAAACCCTAAACCCTAAACCCTAAACCCTAAACCCTAAACCCTAAACCCTAAACCCTAAACCCTAAACCCTAAACCCTAAACCCTAAACCCTAAACCCTAAACCCTAAACCCTAAACCCTAAACCCTAAACCCTAAACCCTAAACCCTAAACCCTAAACCCTAAACCCTAAACCCTAAACCCTAAACCCTAAACCCTAAACCCTAAACCCTAAACCCTAAACCCTAAACCCTAAACCCTAAACCCTAAACCCTAAACCCTAAACCCTAAACCCTAAACCCTAAACCCTAAACCCTAAACCCTAAACCCTAAACCCTAAACCCTAAACCCTAAACCCTAAACCCTAAACCCTAAACCCTAAACCCTAAACCCTAAACCCTAAACCCTAAACCCTAAACCCTAAACCCTAAACCCTAAACCCTAAACCCTAAACCCTAAACCCTAAACCCTAAACCCTAAACCCTAAACCCTAAACCCTAAACCCTAAACCCTAAACCCTAAACCCTAAACCCTAAACCCTAAACCCTAAACCCTAAACCCTAAACCCTAAACCCTAAACCCTAAACCCTAAACCCTAAACCCTAAACCCTAAACCCTAAACCCTAAACCCTAAACCCTAAACCCTAAACCCTAAACCCTAAACCCTAAACCCTAAACCCTAAACCCTAAACCCTAAACCCTAAACCCTAAACCCTAAACCCTAAACCCTAAACCCTAAACCCTAAACCCTAAACCCTAAACCCTAAACCCTAAACCCTAAACCCTAAACCCTAAACCCTAAACCCTAAACCCTAAACCCTAAACCCTAAACCCTAAACCCTAAACCCTAAACCCTAAACCCTAAACCCTAAACCCTAAACCCTAAACCCTAAACCCTAAACCCTAAACCCTAAACCCTAAACCCTAAACCCTAAACCCTAAACCCTAAACCCTAAACCCTAAACCCTAAACCCTAAACCCTAAACCCTAAACCCTAAACCCTAAACCCTAAACCCTAAACCCTAAACCCTAAACCCTAAACCCTAAACCCTAAACCCTAAACCCTAAACCCTAAACCCTAAACCCTAAACCCTAAACCCTAAACCCTAAACCCTAAACCCTAAACCCTAAACCCTAAACCCTAAACCCTAAACCCTAAACCCTAAACCCTAAACCCTAAACCCTAAACCCTAAACCCTAAACCCTAAACCCTAAACCCTAAACCCTAAACCCTAAACCCTAAACCCTAAACCCTAAACCCTAAACCCTAAACCCTAAACCCTAAACCCTAAACCCTAAACCCTAAACCCTAAACCCTAAACCCTAAACCCTAAACCCTAAACCCTAAACCCTAAACCCTAAACCCTAAACCCTAAACCCTAAACCCTAAACCCTAAACCCTAAACCCTAAACCCTAAACCCTAAACCCTAAACCCTAAACCCTAAACCCTAAACCCTAAACCCTAAACCCTAAACCCTAAACCCTAAACCCTAAACCCTAAACCCTAAACCCTAAACCCTAAACCCTAAACCCTAAACCCTAAACCCTAAACCCTAAACCCTAAACCCTAAACCCTAAACCCTAAACCCTAAACCCTAAACCCTAAACCCTAAACCCTAAACCCTAAACCCTAAACCCTAAACCCTAAACCCTAAACCCTAAACCCTAAACCCTAAACCCTAAACCCTAAACCCTAAACCCTAAACCCTAAACCCTAAACCCTAAACCCTAAACCCTAAACCCTAAACCCTAAACCCTAAACCCTAAACCCTAAACCCTAAACCCTAAACCCTAAACCCTAAACCCTAAACCCTAAACCCTAAACCCTAAACCCTAAACCCTAAACCCTAAACCCTAAACCCTAAACCCTAAACCCTAAACCCTAAACCCTAAACCCTAAACCCTAAACCCTAAACCCTAAACCCTAAACCCTAAACCCTAAACCCTAAACCCTAAACCCTAAACCCTAAACCCTAAACCCTAAACCCTAAACCCTAAACCCTAAACCCTAAACCCTAAACCCTAAACCCTAAACCCTAAACCCTAAACCCTAAACCCTAAACCCTAAACCCTAAACCCTAAACCCTAAACCCTAAACCCTAAACCCTAAACCCTAAACCCTAAACCCTAAACCCTAAACCCTAAACCCTAAACCCTAAACCCTAAACCCTAAACCCTAAACCCTAAACCCTAAACCCTAAACCCTAAACCCTAAACCCTAAACCCTAAACCCTAAACCCTAAACCCTAAACCCTAAACCCTAAACCCTAAACCCTAAACCCTAAACCCTAAACCCTAAACCCTAAACCCTAAACCCTAAACCCTAAACCCTAAACCCTAAACCCTAAACCCTAAACCCTAAACCCTAAACCCTAAACCCTAAACCCTAAACCCTAAACCCTAAACCCTAAACCCTAAACCCTAAACCCTAAACCCTAAACCCTAAACCCTAAACCCTAAACCCTAAACCCTAAACCCTAAACCCTAAACCCTAAACCCTAAACCCTAAACCCTAAACCCTAAACCCTAAACCATAAACCCTAAACCCTAAACCCTAAACCCTAAACCCTAAACCCTAAACCCTAAACCCTAAACCCTAAACCCTAAACCCTAAACCCTAAACCCTAAACCCTAAACCCTAAACCCTAAACCCTAAACCCTAAACCCTAAACCCTAAACCCTAAACCCTAAACCCTAAACCCTAAACCCTAAACCCTAAACCCTAAACCCTAAACCCTAAACCCTAAACCCTAAACCCTAAACCCTAAACCCTAAACCCTAAACCCTAAACCCTAAACCCTAAACCCTAAACCCTAAACCCTAAACCCTAAACCCTAAACCCTAAACCCTAAACCCTAAACCCTAAACCCTAAACCCTAAACCCTAAACCCTAAACCCTAAACCCTAAACCCTAAACCCTAAACCCTAAACCCTAAACCCTAAACCCTAAACCCTAAACCCTAAACCCTAAACCCTAAACCCTAAACCCTAAACCCTAAACCCTAAACCCTAAACCCTAAACCCTAAACCCTAAACCCTAAACCCTAAACCCTAAACCCTAAACCCTAAACCCTAAACCCTAAACCCTAAACCCTAAACCCTAAACCCTAAACCCTAAACCCTAAACCCTAAACCCTAAACCCTAAACCCTAAACCCTAAACCCTAAACCCTAAACCCTAAACCCTAAACCCTAAACCCTAAACCCTAAACCCTAAACCCTAAACCCTAAACCCTAAACCCTAAACCCTAAACCCTAAACCCTAAACCCTAAACCCTAAACCCTAAACCCTAAACCCTAAACCCTAAACCCTAAACCCTAAACCCTAAACCCTAAACCCTAAACCCTAAACCCTAAACCCTAAACCCTAAACCCTAAACCCTAAACCCTAAACCCTAAACCCTAAACCCTAAACCCTAAACCCTAAACCCTAAACCCTAAACCCTAAACCCTAAACCCTAAACCCTAAACCCTAAACCCTAAACCCTAAACCCTAAACCCTAAACCCTAAACCCTAAACCCTAAACCCTAAACCCTAAACCCTAAACCCTAAACCCTAAACCCTAAACCCTAAACCCTAAACCCTA